>ML783529.1:59244-94873 GCA_009831015.1 Picea engelmannii | reverse complement strand
AGGGTCACAAATGAAGAGTAACCTACAAATTTAGAGTACAACTTTATGGACACATAGTTATTTTCAATCCAGATCGTCGATGAATACTTTGCAGACATTATCCAGTACTTGAGTACAACGAGTGTGCCACAAGAATACAACACCGCATAGAAGAAAAACCTGGTAGTCTGGGTTGCAGATTATTAGTTGATTGCAGGACACTTATACAAGATGGACGCAAATAACATATTGAGAATATATGTTCTAGAACACGAAAGACCAAGGATTTTAGAAGAAGCCCATGAAGGGATATCAGGAGGACATTACACAGGCAAAGATATCGCACAGAAGGTATTGGACACAGGACTATGGTGGCCAACCTTTCACAGAGATTCAAAAGAGTACTTCCAGAGATGTGATGTATGTCATAGGGTTGGTAAACCTAATATAAGGGATGAGATGCCCTTGCGATCACATGTAACTTTGCAGGTGCTTGAAAAATAGGAAATAGATTTTGTGGGACCAGTTAACCCACCAATAAAGAGGACAAGAGAAAGATACATTATCACCACGATATAATACCTGACAAGATGTGCGGAAGAAGAACCAATAAAAGATTGTAGCTCATAAACAACAACAAACTTTCTATTTAAGCAAGTGATCACTAGATTTGGTTGCCAAAGGATTTTGATGAGTGACCAAGCCACTCACTTTATTAACAACACTATTAAGGTGATGACTGAGGAATTTGAAGTCCATCATCAAAAGAGTACACCATATCATCCACAAGCGAATGGAACCGTAGAATACTTTAACAGAATCCTTGAAAATGCATTGACGAAGATCTGTAACGTTAATATGGATGATTGGGACCTAAAACTACCAGCATTATTGTGGGCGTATAGGACCACATGCAAGAAGTTGACATGACACATGCCATTCAGATTGGTATATGGACAAGAAGCAGTGGTACCATTAGAATTTTTGGTACCCAGTCTGCACTTAGAAACGATTACAAACATGAAAGAACGAGGTGCAGTATAGGATAGGACGAATCAACTGATGATCATGGAGGAAGATAGGATCCTAACAAGCTTCCACCAAGAAGTTTAGAAAGAAAGGGACAAATCTTGGCATGACAGACATATCAAGAGGAAAACTTTCAAGGCATGAGACTTAGTGTTTATGTATGACAGTAAATCCATTTAGCATCCAGGAAAACTTAGAATGCACTGGTTAGGACCATACGAAGTACACACTATCACAGATGGAGGATTTGTATAGTTGAAGGACTTAGGAGGCACAAAACTCAGAGGGATGATCAATGGGAGTCGACTGAAGATGTACAAGGACAATTGACCACCCACAACTTCAAAGTCGCCATGTAGTCAATATATATTTATATATATATATATAGTACATGATATCAAAAGGGAAAAAAAAGGTATAGTGCGCCAAAACTAGAAGGAGAATGCACTGGAAGTCGAATGAGCATGCACACTCGACAATACAAGCCCAATGGAGACAAGGCCTATGGTCAGTTCAAAGAGAAAACAAGCAGAAAGGCAGATACAAAAAAAGAACCTCTAAGTGACGATGACAATCGAAATTGAATGCCGAAAATGACTGATGGGACGCCGCATTAATCATGCCAACTAGAGATGGAAAGGTAAATCAATGACAAGTACAAAGGAACCGACGATTCAATTAAAGCATAATCATAGTAATGTCTCCAAAAAGCTTCACAGGACATCGATACAAAGCAAAGATGCGGGAGTAGAAAGGTTATTGCAGAATTGGAAAAGGCACAGAGTGATAGAGCATACACAGTAGAGAGTGAAGGTTACAAAGGTTATAGACGCTACTGAGAGCGATGAATGACAACTTTACCACCATGACACCACCCAAACAGGGAGAATCGATCCAGACTACCAAACGACCCCAAGGTAGTACCAGAGCACAATCGAAACCATAGGGAAGCGAACAACAACCATATCAACTACCAAACGTCATCAATGTGGAAAAAATCCCATCACCAGATACAACACCGGGAAGCCCCACACCTATTGAGGAGGAAAGCCAACAGGCTGCACCTGCGAGCATGGATGTTGATATGCCAGAAGAGGGATAGGGCTAACAAAATGAGGACGCAGACATCCAAGTGGAACCCGAAAACCCTATAGAAGCTCCAGGAGTCAATGGGATGGCTCCAAACCAGGAAGAAATGATTGCGCCAGAAGAATCATAAAAAACCACGTCGGAACAACCACAAGAAGGATAAGTGGAGCATGTCACTAGCCGACCATAGGAGTATGTCGAAGAATGAACAATAGATCTTAGAACTTCGGGCCAACCACCACAACGAAAGGGAAAGGAGACGATACCTAGGTCACCACGCAGGCAACCCGTCGTAACAATTTTATTTTCGCGCATACTAGAAGGGGTAAATGTACTAAACAATTTTTTTGTATATGTAGATAAATTGAATTACTCAAGCCACGATGTAACAGACACGAAAAAGTTCCCAGAGTTCGCTAAGCAAATATACCTACAGTCTGTGGGTATAGTATCCTTTGGGGAACCAATCCCTCAACCCATTTAGTGGGCATCAGGGATGGCCAAAACTAGGATTCTAGATCTGTTGGACCTACCACACTCTGGGAGAGGCCACTATGCAAACAATTGTGTCAAGCAGCTAATGGCGGTCACACATGGCGGATATCTATGGCTGGAAAAACTCATCTCAATAGACATAGAACTCATCACACACATCACAGAGCTGCCATCACAGGGCATGAATCGTGCATAGTTCCTTGAGGAAAAAACAAAGGAGAAAGCACTGGCCGAGGAGATGAAGAAGAAATATGGCACTGAAATGGGGTCGTGTGGAATCATTATCAAGCGTATTAGTGACATCACGACAAGAATGGCCACAAAAATTATGGCGTGCAAATTACTCAGAAAATTTCGTAAGGAGGAAGTCTCGGTCGGGGTTGTCAAAACACAAAATGTGTCGAGAGCACCACACTTAGCTGGGCCCCTTATTTGTTGAATATGTTCCTAGACGACTGCAAGGATGCGTAGGATTTGGGGACAGAATTTCATTATTCATGGCTACTCATCTTGATAGCCATTATGGGATGGAGGGACCCAAAGTACTCATTTTTTTCTAATAGACCCAAAACCTGCCATGGAGCATAATACTTATCACTTGGAGGCACTTCAAATGCCAAGAATAGGAAAGTGGATGCAACTATATTCGAAGGATATCTCTCTGACCTACAGGACAACATCACCAACACTTGGAGGATAACACCGGAAGATGTTGCAAAGTATCAAGGCATAGCCAACTTCAAATCCACTAGACATGCTATGTGGATCTAGGTGCGGAAGGACCCCGAAAATAAATGGCTAAAACTTTGTTACTGCATCAAGGAGGGGGACATGCAAATGGCCATTAAGTATTGGGAAGACGAATGGAGTATTCCAGTCGTCATTCAAGAAATACCCATAGAGATAGAAGAGGTGGAGGTAATATAAGAACACACACATGCTGATAAGGTAAGCCAGGAAAAAACACAACCCGAGGAAGTAACAGTTTCGAAGAAACCAAGGACAGGTCAGAACAAGTCACATCAGAAGAAAGGGGGGACATCCAAGATAGGAGTCTTGAGAGGGAATAAGAACAACACACAGGTGCCCCAGGTACAACAGAAACAAGCCAAGACAACATAGGGAAATACATCAAGTGCTACACCACAAGAGAAAGGCCAAATGAAGAGGATAGTCACCTATATGGGGGGTGCGCACAAGAAGGCAAAGGCACACAGAACTCCCCCAGATAACAATATCATTGAGGATGATGCAGACATGGTGGCTCAAATGATCCAAGATCGCACACTCGAGGATTTCAAGAATGACGCACACCAAAGGGACATAATTGAGGAAGAGATGGTACACATACGACGTCTCCTCAAGCATCTTGGGGAAGCAAAGACAGTCGACAATAGTGTATAAACGGGCCCGTTAGCATCACATATAGGAGGTAAAGATGGATCAGGAGAGAAGGACAGGATCCAAATGACAACACAGCCGAGATCAACATTTCACGTCACACCCAACATGTTGCACATAGATGAAATCATGTGGTAGACACCCTTGAAATAGTTGGCTCAACTACAGTTGGTATTGATGTAGATACCAACCAAGGCACTTTATAAATTGCAAGTTAGCGTTACACAGGAGGTGCAGTCTCTCTCATGCACGGAGACAACGAAATTGCAATAGACAAAGGATGACCGGGACAGCTTGGAATTGGTACTTCAGTAGGCTAAGCTTGAGACCAAAGAGGAGAAGGAATGCATGAAGGGACTTGAACAAAAAGTGGCCACAGCCTATGCGAAGATCCCAAACAATGCGTAGATGGATGAACTCATGGTGACAAAGAAGATTGTGTATATTGTGTAGATAATCGATCAATATCAACATGAGATCGAGAACCTCTAGAATCCGCTCACACCTACCACTCCACCAGAGGTGAGGGAGCAAAGGCAGAAGGAGGAAATTTCACAGATAAATGAGATAGAATGACAAGTCCACGCGACAGTCAACTTGTTCGAAAAATAAACACAACTCTAGATGAAGCTATAATAGGATCAATAGGTCCAGCAGTGGGACTGGGGAGCATAAAGGATAAGTGAAGTGATTCAGGAACTCAAGTATAGGAAGAGAAAAATTTCGATCATGGAGTGCATCTAAGGAGTGTAGGACATGATGAAACTGTAGGAAGAACTCATAGCTACGAAGACACATAAAAAGGAGCGCCAGGCGCAAATGGAACCACTCCAGGAGTGAGCAGATGAGGTCATTTCACAGGAAAAAGAAGCCAAAACATATATGGCACAAACCCAGGCAGAATGTGCAAGGATGGTCAGTGACGAGATTGCAGTGCAGATATTGGATGCACTTAAGAAGAATACCGTGCAGGCCCAAACACAAGCAATGAAGCTCATGGAGAAGTTCCAAGCGATCACAAGGGAGATCAACAAAGCACACAGGGGTTAGGTGGCTCAGGATGAACCACATTTTAGTGTTGGGGGACTGTTGGAAGTAGGACGAATTATAAAGAAAGGATATTTTGGGAAGAAAGGCATGCACGAGGAAAGCGATAGTTGGAAGGAAGAGCAGCATGCACGCATGCATGGAAGACCTAACGATGTTAGGGTTCAGTTTTTTGTAATACATTGTAATGGATGATCAACCAGAAACGTATATATAGATACCTAGGAGGTATATATAGGTGTTAGTTTTCTATAATGAATAATTCTTAGGATACAGAGGAGGGTAGTAGTTTAGTCTAAAGAGACGATGGAAGGAAGGAGTCCTATTTTGATAACTAGTTTGTAATAATCTATCATACAACCTAATTTTGTAAGTTGTTGAGATGTAGAAGGGTCAGAAGGGTAGATCCTGAGGGTTAGATCACAAGATGAGGAGTCTGGTTTGATCTAGTCCGCCTGATAATAGATCTCGACCCGACTGAGAAGGAGTTGTAAATCACGTGGGGCTCTAGTTTTGGAACTACCATAATATAAGAGCTTGAGAGCCAGATATTTGTGGAAGTAGCCCAGGGGGGGGGGGTTGAACCATGGTAAAACCTACGTTATGTGATTGAATTCTTGTGTCTCCTTTACTGTTTATGAGTATATGTTAGTACGATAAATGAATAAGCTAATGAGTTTGATTACATCGCATACATAATTGGGAATGACAGTATATTGCTTTAATAAGTTAAATAGAAATCTCAATGCATACTTTACATATCTCTATTTAGTCTTGGATTGAAAACACCTGATTATTCCAGTCATCGATTAATACTATCTCCAGTGAGACTGCACAGTGTACATTGTGCATTGTGTTGCCTTCTAGTTTACCACGAGGGTCGATAGTTTTAGAGGCTTTGTTGGAACCCTAGTAGACATGAACCTGGGTCAATCATGTTAAAGGTATAACTAAGAGGAATTAATCCAACACCAGGCCGAGGATGAATTCTCAAAGGTATAGGAAAAAAACCTACATACTGCATCCTCTTGTTGTATGTTCATCAATTTTATAGCTAGTATGAATTTTTAATATGGTCTTTAGGAAATCTAGAGGTTTCAAGGTAAAACTTGGGAAGTAATTTTTCAGGATGTCGAGGGAGGTTATGTACCCATCCTGGGATTGCCAGAGCATCTCTGGCTAACCAAGGTTGATTATTTGGAGGTGGATTCCCCTTTTCTTCATTATTGTCATTATTATCCTCCATGTTGTCCGATTCTAAAACTGAGTGATCCAATATGAACCCTTCCTCATTGGATTTGAAATCGTCTGACTCAGAGTAGTTACCAGCTAGTGTTTTGAGGATTAGATTGAGGATTTGGTCTATCTCAGTGAGGGAAAAATCTATCAGGTCTTCTACTGTGTGAACAAAAACCTGGTCGAGGGTATCGACCACTGGTATAATTACTTTTTTTTTACGAGGAAGTAACGGGTCTAAGGGAAACGATCCAAATTTCCAAGCGTAATCTCTTGTGATTCTTCTGAATTGGTTCAACTCCTCGCGAGGAAGAGCATAAGGTATTTCAGGGAATAGGTTTTCTTCCTCCTGCTAGGGTGAGTTACTCATTTCAGGAGTACTCTCTATATGTGTGTTGTCTTGAGAAGGAATAGCCGTGCATGTGGGATGTTTTGAATCTATCGGCTATGCGAAATATTCTATCAGGAATATTGTTATCCATTAATTAATTCAGTCCCTCCTTCTAGCACCAATTATGTTGAGGGGTCCTAGATCCCTTTAACTCAAAAACATGAACCAAACCCACCATAGAGGCCCAATTAGACTCTGCAACATTTGATGGTGGAATGGTTCTCCATATCTTTTGATCTAGCTAATTTATCAATGGGATTTACTTGGTGATTGACAGGATATCTTCCTATGAAATTTCCTCCTTCAATTTAAACATTCTCTTTTTTGTCTTTTCTTTTATTATATGAGTATGATAAAATGATATGTGTTGGTATAAACCAACTAATAGAAGGGATTCTTAACTACTGAAGAAGGCTGAGCTTGGTATAACCCTCATGATGAAGCACGCAGACAAAGAAATTCACACCTATTACAATCCTAGTACTAATGCATTAACTTGATGGTATTTCATCATTGACTAAGATAAAATTATAGTAAGAAAAATACGCATGTAATAATATGATTGTAAGAAAAATAGTTTCCTTAGATTTAACATCAATCAAACATTAACACAACGATTTTCTTTCAATCATTAAGAACAAAAGAATTGCAAAAATACTGAAACAAATAACTTATCAATAGATTCAGAAAATCTTACTCGTTACAACATCAATTACTGAAATAAAAGTTGGAATTAATTCCTCCTCAATCTAATCACATAACGCCTTTGATGAAAAACATAATTTTGTCTCTGGTCCTAAACAAGACTTCTCAATTAAGGTTGTTCATAAATAGTTCTTTACAATTCCCAAAATGAGGGTCTTTTCCCAAAACCATCGACCTTTTCTAAAAGTCCAATCCTTTTATTTATAAAGAATCACTAACTAAAAATAGCTGCTACAAGTTTAAGTTAAGTAAAAAAAAATAGTGCCACATGGCGCTTGATCTCTTTGTTCTCTAGAAATCATCTCATGGTTCTACTGGAGTGGATGAATCTTCTAATATTCTGACCACATGACAAAGAGATCCTCACATGTGTTAGCATATGGAAACATGTGATGATCCATTGAGGCGAACAATAATTCTTTCACTTCTACTTCATGTTCTCTGTATTTGATGATCTTAGCACTCAACCATTGCAGAACTACACGAGACTTGATCAGAGGTTCCATAAATTGTTGTATTTGACCCGGTGCCATGATTTCCACCTGTGCGATCTCCAATTCCCATGTTGATTCTTGTTCTGCATGTCACTTGACTATGTCATGTAGGTCGACAAAGTCTTCGGATGAGCCAAATTCTGGGAGGCCAATGCCTTTCATATCCCATATGCCATTTCATTTTTCTTTCTACATATTTTTGATGTTGATGGAAAAGCTTCATAATTTGGGAGTTTGTTATTACCTCTTCCTTATTGAATTTATCTTCTATGAGAATATATTAGTTGAAGACATGGATTAATAACAATGATTTTACAAGAAGAAATTTTATTACAACACATCTTTTCTATGACATTTGTGCACGTTTGATCAAATTTGAATGAGGGAGAGATGAACATAGAAACCTTAATTTAAACTAAAACATTATTTTTTATCAATTGTTTACATTCGTTTAAATTATGATTGTGTTTTCGGTTTTTTCTCATTAGCAATCATTTTTACAAAATCATTTGGTAGGTTTAATTAATTAAATTCTTTTGTCAGTTTGCATCTCATTTCAAAATAAAAATGAAAATTAAAAAAAGAATTATGTATCATTTGTTTGATTTTGTGAAAACCCAAAATTAATATTTTTCTCCTCTCCATCAACTTGAAGCTTCTAGAATTTTAAGATCATATTTGAAAGGAAAATATAAACAATATTTGTTTAGAACTTTTAGTTAGTTTAAATTCATTTTAATTTTATTGTTCTAGATTTTGTTTTATTCACATTTTTTAGGTTATTAATTTGGTTTCTTTTTGTTTCACAAGTTTCTATTATCATTTATTTGGTATGGATCTGATCATGGCTTGATTTTATTATCTAAATACGTTCAAGATAATTGATCCAAAAATAATATTTGATTGCTGCAAATAATTTATGAGCAACAACAGATAAGATTTGGAAATGCGTTCAATAACAAACACACAACTTTGCAGGACTGATTGCAGACAAACCATGAGGAATCTGAAGAAACAATTGAAAACCCATCTGCACAATGGACCCATTTATCTTAATCACTATATTTTGCTGAAAAAAATTCACTATTTGAGAGATATTGTTGTCTCTTTACGAGAAAAATTTCAGGTGGAGGAAATTATTAGTGATGCCCGAACTATTCATTCATGGCATAAATATGTGAGAAATTTCAAAGCCCATAAGATCCATGAAATTCATAGGAGGATTTTGATCATTTCTTTATTGTGTATTAGTTATTTTGTAAACTTTTTCTTTTCAAATGGAGTAATGGATGGTTGGAATCTTTGGGTGAATGGACCAGTATTTTCAAAGAAGAATACGGAATTCCAGGTTGCTTAATGGATTTTGTTATGTGAGTAAACTGGTTTTGTTTTCATTATAATATCTTCATATTCTTTGAGTAATTGATTATGCATTGATTTAAATTAGATTTAGTCTGTTTTATCAATACATGGTTAATATCTATCATTTATGTATTAATTTTTTCAATTTTTAAGAGTCTATTATCCCAAAAAATCTCCCTGGACCATATGATGAACATATTTTGTTGAAAATACATGAGAAAACAATTTACTCTTTGGCTTTCGTCCTATGTAGAATGTGAAATGTTTTTCCATTGTCTTCTCATATAATTTCTTGATGTGAAATGTTATCTGTGTAGAATTAGCTTTAGTATGTTCTTCACATAATATTTTATGTCCTGCTTATTCTTTGTGTTGTTCATTATCTTTTGGTTTAGTTTATATCTATGACTGATCATCTATTCAAGTATTTTGAGTTTACATATGATTCTAGGTAGATGGTAATACTATTACTAAGAAATCGATTTTATTTCATTTTCAGTTATTGGACATTCTAAAGTCACATGATATAAAATCATTTGTCTTTCTTTCATATCAAACTTGTTCCAGAATATAAAAGACTTCTTTGAGTTTTTCAGGAAGTATTATGCTTTCTTTTGTCACAGGTTTACACTTGAGACAGGTTAAGAGATCTTGTACAAATACAGAGAGATGAATCTAGCTTAGTATTGTTGATGAGTTAGAGGTTAGTTAGTATACTATTTATTTAATTTATTTATATGTGAATGAATAACGATTGCATTATTTAAATGTTAATTTGCTTTGTCTATTTTCGTTATATCATTTACAACAATTTTCATTCATCGTTTACTAGTGTGATATCCAGAGTATTATAATATATATTTTTTATATTTAATATTGTTCAGATACTTCATCTTAAACAATCACTTTCACAAGGCTTTGCTCAAACCTTGTAAATTGTTTATAACCATTGTACATGAACACTGTTAGCTAGGAATTTGTAATTAAAGTATTGATTGATATATTTGTATTTTTAGTTAGTTCACATCTCTTAGTTATTATAGAATCTTAGTTGGCTAACGGAGCCTTAAAACCCAACAGGGTAGATTACCCCAAACGACTTGGGTTAAATAGACAACCCCAGACCGAATCTACCCTTCTCGTTGATGGTGTGTCATAAATGCCCATCAATACGCCGAAAGATAGATACAAGACCACTTTTTCTACAGAATGAGGATCCTACCAGTACATGATTATGCCATTTGGACTGGAGAATGCACTAGCAATATTTTCCAGAGTAGTCATAGTTGCATTTAAAGAATTTATCCACCAATTTCTAGATGTATATTTGGACGAATGGACAATCTATATCCTGTTGAAAGACCATGTAAAGTTCTTGTGGATGATGTTAGAAAGATGCAGGCAGTGCCAGATATCGTTAAAAATCAAGAAGTGCATCTTCGGAACACCGTTTGGGATACTATTGGGCCATATGGTATGCAATCAGGGTTTACTAGTAGATCCTGCCAAAATTGCAGTAATTTGTAACCTCCCATCACCAAAAATAGTTTGTCAACTAAGAGAAACATTAGGAAACACATGATACTACAAAAAAGTTATAAAAAGGTGTGCACAGATTACCACGCCAATGGAGAAACTATTAAGGAAAGATACAAAGTTTTAGTGGAATGAGGATTGCCAACATGGTATGGATACGCTAAAAGAAAAGATGGTAACCGTGCCAATACTACTATTGCCAGATTGGGAGAAGACATTACATGTACATGTAGATGCATCGGCCATAGAACTTGGAGCTATTTTGGTGCAGCTAGGAGCAAGAGAGTTTGATCATCCTATAGAATTTGCCAGCAAAAAACTATCAGAATCAGAGAAAAACTACAACACTACAGAGAGGGAAGGCCTAGCTATGGTCTACGCACTGTAGAAGTTCAGACATTACTTATTTGGAAAATATTTTAAGATGTTCACAGACCATTCAACGCAAAAATACCTAGTCAACAAGACAGTGTTGGGGGGGAGAGTTTGTCGATGGCTACTGTTGTTTGAAGAATTTGATTTTGAAGAAATAGTCAATCCAGGGAAGATGGACAAGGGACCTGACCACATATCAAGAGTCATGAATGAAGAGTAACCTACAAATTTAGAGTACAACTTTCTGGACACATAGTTATTTTTAGTCTAGATCGTCGATGAATACTTTGTAGACATTATCCACTACTTGAGTACAATGAGTGTGCCACAAGAATACAACACTGCATAGAAGAAAAACCTTGTAGTCCAGGCTGCAGATTATCAATTGATTGCACGACACTTATATAATATGGACGCAAATAGAATATTGAGAATATATGTTCTAGAACACGAAAGACCAAGGATTTTAGAATAATCCCATGAAGGGATATCAGGAGGACATTACATAGTTAAAGATACCGCACATAAGGTATTGTGCATAGGACTATGGTGGCCAACCATTCACAGAGATTCAAAAGAGTACTTCCAGAGATGTGATGTATGCCATAGGGTTGGTAAACCTAATATAAGGGATGAGATGCCCTTGCGACCACATGTAACTTTGCAGGTGTTCGAAAAATAGGAAATAGATTTTGTGGGACCAATTAACCCACTAATAAAGAGGACAAGAGAAAGGTACATTATCACCACGATAGAATACCTGACAAGATGGGTGGAAGAAGAACCAATCAAATATTATAGCTCATAAACAACAACAAACTTTCTATTTGAGCAAGTGATCACTAGATTTGGTTGCCAAAGGATTTTGATGAGTGACCAAGGCACTCACTTTATTAACAACACTATTAAGGCGATGACTGAGGAATTTGAAGTCCATCATCAAAAGAGTACACCATATCATCCACAAGCAAATGGAATAGTAGAATACTTTAACAAAATCCCTTAAAATGCATTAACGAATATCTGTAACGTTAATAGGGATGATTGGGACCTAAAACTACCAGCATTATTGTGGGCATATAGGACCACATGCAAGAAGTTGACATGACACACACCATTCAGATTGGTATATGGACAAGAAGTAGTGGTTCCATTAGAATGTTTGGTACCTAGTCTGCGCTTAGAAATGATTATGAACATGAAAGAACGAGGTGCAGTACAGGATAGGCTAAATCAACTGATGATCATGGAGGAAGATAGGATCCTAGCAAGGTTCCACCAAGAAGTTAAGAAAGCAAGGGACAAATCTTGGCATGACATACATATCAAGAGGAAAAATTTCAAGGCAGGAGACTTAGTGTTGATGTATGATAGTAAATCCATTTAGCATCCGGGAAAACTTAGAATGCACTGGTTAGGACCATACGAAGTACACACTGTTTATAGATGAAGGACTTAGGAGGCACAAAACTCAGAGGGATGATCAATGGGAATCAACTTAAGATGTACAAGGACAGTTGACCACCCACAACTTCAAAGTCACCACGTAGTCAATATATATATATAGTACATGATATCAAAAGGGAAAAAAAAGGTATAGTGCACCAAAACTAGAAGGAGCATGCGCCGAAAGTAGAATGAGCATGCACACTTGACAATACAAGCCCAATGGAGACAAGGCTAATGGTCAGTTCAAAGATAAAACAAGTGGAAAGGAGGATACAACAAAGGAACCTCTAAGTGACGACGACTATCGGAATTGAATGTCGAAAATTACTGATGGGATGTCGCATTAATCATGCCAACTTGAGACGACAAGGTAAATCAATGACAAGTACAAAGGAACCGACGATTTAATTAAATCATAATCATAGTAACGTCTCCAAAAATATTCATAGGACGCCGATACAAAGTAGAGACATGGGAGTAGAAAGGTTATTGCAAAATTGGAAAAGGCACAGAGAGATAGAGCATACGCAGTAGAGAGCGAAGGTTACAAAGGTTATAGAGGCTATTGAGCGTGATGAATGACAACTTTACCACCATTACACCACCTAAACAGGGAGAATCAATCCAGACTACCAAATGACCCCAAGGTAGTACCAGAGAACAATCAAAACCATAGGGAAGTGAACAACAACCATATTAGCTGCCAAAAGTCATATATGTGGACGAAATCCCATCGCAGGATACAACACTGGGAAGCCCCACACCTATTGAGGAGGAAAGCCTGCAAGCCGCACCTGTGAGCATGGACATTGATATGCCAGAAGAGGGATAGGGCTGACAAAATGAGAACGTAGACATCCAAGTGGAACCCGAAAACCCTATAGAAGCTCCAGGAGTCAATGGGATGGCTCCAAACCATGAAGAAATGATTGCGCCAGAAGAATAAAAAAAACCCACGTCAGAATAATCACAGGAAGGATAAGTGGAGGATGTCACTAGCCGACCATAGGAGTATGTCAAAGAATGAAAAATAGAGGCTAGAACTTCGAGCCAACCACCACAACGAAAGGGCAAGGAGATGATACCTAGGTCACCACGCAGGCAACCCGCCGTAACAATTTTCTTTTCGTGCATACCAGAAGAGGTACATGTACCAAACAATTTGTTAGGATATGTAGAGAAAGTGAAGTACTCAGACCACGATGTAACAGACATGAAAAATTTCCCAGAGTTTGCTAAGAAAATAAACCTACAGTCTGTGGGTAAAGGATCCTTTGGGGAACCAATCCATAAACCCATCTAGTGGGTATCAGGGATGGAAAAAACTGGGATTCTAGGTCTGTTGGACCTACCAAACTCTGGGAGAGGCCACTATGCAAACAATTGTGTCAAGAAGCTGATGGAAGTCACACATGGCGGATATCTATGGCTGGAACAACTCATCTTGATAGCCATTATGGGATGGAAGGACCCGAAGAACTCATTTTTTTCTACTAGACCCAAAACCTGCCACGGAGCACAATACTTATCGCTTGGAGCCACTTCAGATGCCAAGGATAGGAAAGTGGATGCAACTATATTTGAAGGATATCTCTGTGACCTACAGGACACCATCGCCAACACTTGGAGGATAACACCGGAAGATGTTGCAAAGTATCAAGGCATAGAAAACTTCAAATACACTAGACATGCTATGTGGATCCAGGTGCAAACGGACCCCGACAATAAATGGCTAAAACTTTGTTACTGCAGCAAGGAGGGGGACATACAAATGATCATTAAGGATTGGGAAGACAAATGGAGTATTTCAGTCCTCATTCGAGAAATACCCACAGAGATAGAAGAGGTGGAGGTAGGACAAGAAAACACACATGCTGATAAGGTAAGTGAGGAAAAAACACAATCCGAGGAAGTAACAATTTCGAAGAAACCAAGGACAGGTCATAACAAGTCACATCAGAAGAAAAGGGGGAAATCAAAGACAGGAGTCTTGAGAGGGAATAACAAAAACACACAGGTGCCCTAGGTACAACAGAAACAGGTTGAGACAACATAGGGAAATACATCAAGTGCTACACCACAAGAGAAAGACCAAATTAAGAGGATAGTCACCCAGACGGGGGGTGCGTGCAAAAAGGAAAAGGCACACAAAACACCCCCGGAATACAAGATCATTGAGGATGATGTAGACATGGTGGATCAAATGATCCAAGATCGCACACTCAAGGATTTTGAGAATGTCTCACACCAAAGGGACATAATTGAGGAAGCGCTGGAACACATACGACATCTCCTCAGGTAGCTCAGGGAAGCGAAGACAGTCGGTAGTAGTGTATAAATGGGTCTGTTAGCATCACAGATAGGAGGTAAAGATGGATCAAGAGAGCAGGATAGGATCCATATGACAACATAGTCGAGCTCAACATTTCACATCACATCCAGCATGTTGCGCATTGATGAAATCGTGTGGTAGACATCCTTGAAATAGTTGGCTCAACTACAGTTGGTATTGACGTAGATACCAACCAAGGCACTTTATAAATTTCAATTCGACATTACATAGGAGGTGTTGTCTCTCGCATGCATGGAGACAATGAAATTGCAACAGACAAAGGATGATCGGGACAGCTTGGAATTGGTACTTGAGCAGGCCAAGATTGAGACCAAAGAGGAGAAGGAATGCATGAAGGGACTGGAATAGAAGGTGGCCATAGCCTATGTGAAGATACCAAACAATGCACAGATGTACGGACTCATGTTCACAAATAAGATTGTGTATATTGTGAATATAATCGATCAATACCAACATGAGATCGAGAACCTCTGGGATCCGCTCACACCTGCCACTCCATCGGAGGTGAGGGAGCAAAAGAAGAAGGAGGAAACTGCATAGATAAACGGGATAGAACGACAAGTCCATGCGATGGTCGACTTGTTCGAGAAAGAAACATAACTCTAGACGAAGCTAGAAGAGGATCAACAGGTCCAGCAGTGGGATTGGGGAGAATAAAGGATAAGTGAAATGATTCAAGACCTCAAGCAGAGGAAGAGGAAAATTTTGATCAAAGAGCGTGTCTAAGGAGTCCAGGACATGATGAAACTGCAGGCAGAACTCATAGCTATGAAGACACATAAAAAGGAGCGTCGGGCGCAAATGGAACCACTCCAGGAGCGATCAGAAGAGGTCATTTCACAGGAAAAATAAGCCAAAACATATATGTCACAAACCCAGGCAGAATGTGAAAGGATGGTCAATGACGATATTGCAGTGCAGATATTGGATGCACTCAAGAAGAAGACCATGCAGGCCCAAACACAAGAAATCAAGCTTATGGAGAAGTTCCAAGAAATCACAAGGGAGATCAACGAAGCACATAGGGGTTAGGTGGCTCACGATGAGCCACATGTTAGTGTTGGGGGACTGTTGGAAGCAGGAGAAATCATAAAGAAAGGATATTTTGGGAAGAAAGGCATGCACAAGGAAAGCGATAGTTGGAAGGAAGAGCAGCACACACGCATGCATGGAAGACCTAATGATGTTAAGGTTAAGGTTTTTTGTAATACACTGTAATGGATGATGAGCCAAAAATGTATATATAGATACCTAGGAGGTCTAGATAGGTGTTAGTTGTCTATAATGAATAATTCTTAGGAGACAGAGGAGGGTAGTAGTTTAGTCTAAAGAGACGACGAAAGGAAGGAGTCCTATTTTGATAACTAGTTTGTAATACTCTATCATATGAACTAATTTTGTAAGTTGTTGAGTTGTAAAAGGGTCAGAAGGGTAGATAATGAGGGTTAGATCATAGGTTGAGGAGTCTGGTGTGATCTAGTCCGCCTGATAATAGATCTTGACCCGATTGAGAAGGAGTTGTAAAGCACGTGCGGCTCTAGTTTTGGAAGTACCATAATATAAGAGCTTGAGAGCTAGATATTTGTGGAAGTAGCCTAGGGGGGGTGAACCATGGTAAAACCTACATTATGTGATTGAATTCTTGTGTCTCTTTTACTATTTATGAGTAGATGTTAGTATGATAAATGAATGAGCTAATGAGTTTGATTACATCACATACATAATTGGGAATGATAATATATTGCTTTAATAAGTTAAATAGAAATCTCAGCGCATACTTCACAGATCTCTATTTAGTCCTGGATTGCAAACACCTAAGTATTCCAGTCATCGATTAAGACTATCTCCGGTGAGACAACATAGTGTACATTGTGCACTGCGTTGCCTTCTAGTTTACCATGAGGGTCGATAGTTTTAGAGGCTTTGTTGGAACCCTAGTAGACATGAACCTGGGTCAATCATGTTAAAGGTATAACTAAGAGGAATTAATCCAACACCAAGTCGAGGATTAATTCTCAAAGGTATAGGGAAAAAACCCACATATTGTGCCCTCATGTTGTACGTTCATCAGTTTTATAGCTAGTATGAAGTTTTTAATATGGTCTTTAGGAAATCCATAGGTTTCAAGGTAAAACTTGGGAAGTAATTTTTCAGGATGTCGAGGGAGGTTATGTACCCATCCTGGGATTGCTAGAACATCTCTGGCTAACCAAGGTTGATTATTTGGAGGTGGGTTCCCCCTTTCTTCATTATTGTCATTGTTATCCTCCATGTTGTCCGATTCTAAAACTAAGTGATCCGATTTGAACCCTTCCTCGTCGGATTTGAAATCGTTTGACTCAGAGTAGTTACCAGTTGGTGTTTTGAGGATTAGATTGAGGGGTTGTTTTATCTCAGTGAGGAAAAAATATATCAAGTCTTCTACTGTGTGAACAAAAATCTGGTCGTGGGTATCGACCAATGGTATAATTACTTTTTTTCTACGAGGAAGTAATGGGTCTAAGGGAAATGATCCATTTTTCCAAGTGTAAGCTCTTGTGATTCTTCTGAATTGGTTCAACTCCTCGCGGGGAAGAGCATAAGGTATTTCAGGGAATAGGTTTTCTTCCTTGTGCTAGGGTGAGTTACTCATTTCAGGAGTACTCTCTATATGTGGGTTATCTTGAGAATGACTAGCCGTGCATGTGGGATGTTTTTAATTTTTCGTCTATGTAAAATATTATATCAAGAATATTGTTATCCATTAATTCATTCAGGCCCTCCTTCTAGCACCAATTATGTTGAGGGGTCCGAGGTCCCTTTAACTCAACAACATGAACCAAACCAACCTTAGTGGCCCAATTAGACTCTGCAACGTTTGATGGTGGAATGGTTCTCCATATCTTTCGATCTAGCTAATTTCTCAATGGGATTTACTTGGTGATTGACAGGATATCTTCCTATGAAAGTTCCTCCTTCAATTTAAACGTTCTCTTTTTTGTCTTTTCTTTTATTATATGAGTATGATAGAATGATATGTGTTGGTATAAACCAACTGATAGAAGGGATTCTTGACTACTGAAGAAGTCTGAGCTTGGGATAACCCTCATGATGAAGCATGCAGACAAAGAAAATCACACCTATTACAATCCTAGTACTAATACATTAAATTGATGGTATTTCATCATTGACTGAGATACAATTATCGTAAGAAAAATATGCATGTAATAATATGATTGTAAGAAAAATAGTTTCCTTAGATTTAACATCAATCATACATTAACACAACAATTTTCTTTCAATCATTAAGAACAAAAGAACTTCAAAAATATTGAAACAAATAACTTATCAATAGATCCAGAAAATTTTACTCGTTGCAACATCAATTACTGAAATAAAAGTTGGAAATAATTCCTCCTCAATCTAATCACATAATGCTTTTGATGAAAAACATAATTTTGTCTCTGGTCCTAAACAATACTTCTCAATTAAGGTTGTTCAGAAAGAATTCTTTACAATTCCCAAAAAGAGGGTCTTTTCCTAAAACCATCGACCTTTTCTAAAAGGCCAATCCTTTTATTTATAAAGAATCACTAACTAAAAATAGCCGCTACAAGTTTAAGTTAAGTAAAACAAAATATTTCCACGTGGCACTTGATCTCTTTGTTCTCTTGAAATCATCTCATGGTTCTACTGGAGTGGATGACTCTTCTCATATTTTGGCCACTTGACGAAGAGATCCTCACATGTGTTAGCATATGGGAACCTGTGTTGATCCATCGGGGATAACAAGATTTCTTTCACTTCTACTACATGTTCTCTGTATTTGATGAACTTGGCACTCAACCACTGCAGAACTACACGAGACTTGATCAAATGTTCCATAAATTGTTGTATTTGACCTGGTGCCATGCTTTCCACCTATTTGGTCTCCAATTCCCATGTTGATTCTTGTTCTGCATGTCACTTGACTATGTCATGTAGGCCGACAAAGTATTTGTATGAGCCAAATTCTAGAAGGCCAATTCCTTTCATATCCCGATTGAGTTTTTCCCAGCCCTTTTTGCACTCATTCCACTTATTCTATATCTACCGCTGAGGTTCCTGGTCCATACTTAACTAGTATTCAACTGCTTCCTGATTCGAGAGATGTTGCTATCCCTTAGAACTCTAATACCATGCTCCTTTTTGTCTCATCCCTTCTACACTGCACTGATGTAGTCAATTATTTCTACTGCTTGATATGATTTTTCATACCATCTCTCCACATCCTTGCAGTTTTCCAGTTCCATAAGGGTATATTCTTGGAAATCGGCTATACCTGTAGTGAAAATATGTCTTTCTCTTGTGAATTTTGAATAAGCATCTTGGAACTCACACTTTAGAAACATCGTGGCCTGCGTCGAATCTTGATAGTATTTTTCCAAATGGTGTAGATGATCTAGCACCTTTGGTGCAGCGGCTAGTTCCTTTTCATCTCACCTTGCTTGATTCAATGTGGAATCAGTGATATCCATCCCTCTTCCAATGAGCTCAAATGTCTTTTCATGTTCTGTACTGAGAAACTTCTTCTCCGTGGTGATGAGAATCGAGCTATCCAAAGTGAGTCTTCTCTTCCTGGTGGTCCTTTTCATGGTAGATTTCCTTTTCCTATCATAAGTGATCGCTTGTATATTGACGACCTCATCAACAGGCTCAAGTACTTGTTTTCCCCCCCAGGTTAGAGTGTTTCCCAGGCTCCCTGTTGTGTGTATTTGTTCTAGGACTAGTTCTTTTACTTCTTTCATATTCTTCGATGGCTCAAACTTCATTTGGTGTTCATCAACTCATGAGGTATTGACAAAAATTGAAGAGTCAGTGATAGGTTCAATACTTACTTGGTGATCGGTTGTTGAAGTGTCGATATATTGTTGTTGCACTTACTCTTTCCATCTCCTCTCTGAAGATATCTTTCGGGGTCCCTAACAGGTCAAGAAACTTAGTGTCTAATACACTTTTGGCCTCATGGTCGCCTAATAGAGGTTTTGAGCTGATGCATCGGGACTTGGAGAAGATTTTTTCTCAGGTTCCTTCTACTCTATCATTGGTATCAAAGTTACCAATGAGACCTCTGAAATCTCCTCATCATCATAGATGGTTATTAGATCAAATAGGGGATTTGGAACACTTGTTTCACCTGGTGTTCTTTGACTTTCAAACTGGGTTGAAATGGTCACTGGTGATCTAATCTGTGATTATGGAACTCTGGGGTTTTCTAGATCGATTATTTCCTCTAGTTGTATCGACTCTAAGCCATTTGTCTCCTCTTTGATTGTAATTGGTTTTTCCGAGGGGATCCTCATAATTTATATGATTTGAGGATTTTTCTCTAGATGATCGATGACTCTCTGGGATCCTTCTAGTAACAACAACCCTCTCCTTTGTGTCTCTATGTTTTCTGCTACTCTGATTTCTTCTCTAACCCTGAGAGCTTATTGATCTGACTGCTCTATTGTTTCGACCTGCTCATCCATTCTCATAGATTTGAACCTGGTCATGTTTGGGTTAGCTTTCCTTTTTAATACCTCCTCCCAATCCTAAACACATTCTGTAAAAATCTCATCTTCGAACTGGTCATGCACATATGGCCAACAGGAAGAGACTTGTGAAGCGTGTTGGAGGACAAGGCCTTTAGGGTCGTGCTTGCGAAACCGACCTATCATGAACCTGTATTCTAGCTGACTCAAACCCTCTTATTTAGCTTGAGGAATGCCCTTCACTATATAAAACCCCACATGGAAACTGTAGGGTATAAATGCTCATTTCTTGTCCTTAACCAAAGTGGCCTTATAGCCCTCTAGCATATTTTGATAAAATATTTCTCCTACAATGAGCCGGTCTAGGAAATGAGTAAGGAGAAAATGTGGTGCTCCGGTGGCCCTGAACACCCTGATATAGGTTGTGTGTTCATCTATATATCAATTTCCTACCTTCGAGATCATTTTCTTGGCTGCTATAGACAACCTTAGGAATTCCTTTTTAAATATAATGAAATAAACCTCAATGATGAATTCATCGCAAATAAGGGAATAAGAGTTTTTTTACCCGTTCTCCCATAAGATGTTGAAGTAGACATGAACAACAAGTTCTGCAATGTGCCAACTTAAATTCATACTGGTGAAGAAATTCCTTGCATTTTTTACATATAACAAATACGAGGCCATGTGAAAAGCGGGTGATTCTCCTTCTTTCGATGTTTGAGCCTACAATACATTGGTACTCAATTGCTTCGAGATGATTTCTTCCCTGCTGAAACTACTCCCCGAAATAGCCACCATGTATTCTAGGGGAATCCATGCCTTTGATAATTTGGCGCAGTCCTTTTCCCCGTATAATCAGTAGATGAGATCCATCAAGTATATATATGGCTCCCTCATGTTTTGTCCCATACTAGTCATTGCTCTGGTTTGTAAATTTCTTGTCATCCTTCCACCATAAGGCCATCAATCGGCTAATGTTGTGGAATTCATAGAACTTCACCACAAAATCTGTGTTGAAATGCTTCTCCAGATCCCTGATCTTGTAATACTTCTGGACTTTTGTCGGGATAAAAAATATGACACACCCGCTATTCTCATTGTTGATAAGGAATTTATGTGCATCTGTGTGATCAATTAACCAACTCAAGGTCTCGATGCATGGAAAAAATGGAGTTTTGCAAGCTACCATGTGAAAACATGACCGTCGAATGTTCGAGAAAACTTGGTTGTTGAGTGCCCTTACATCCAGGTCGTTGTGTAGGATGATCTCCCGTTAATCCTCCTAGTTGATTCTGTTGAATAGATATCCCCACTATGGGAGCATTATTTTAGATCCAGTGGTCGCTTTTCTATCGCAAAAAGATGTGGGTTGAATGAATGTCTTCTTGGTTGAAGTTTTAATGATTGGTTCCTCCCTGGGAGCATATTCTAACTACCTCACAATGCTAGGAGAAGAACCTTCACCAATCTCTTCCTCTTTTAACTTCAGTGCCCTCGGTGAGCATCTGGTCATTTGATTTCTTGGAGGCATTTTTTCCTTCAGCTAGAACATAGTTATACACTGTGTAACAGATCGAATGTTGATATATAAAAATTATGACCGTCGAACTGATAAAAATTAACTCATACCTCTTCTACTAGTTGAACCTGGTTTTGAAAGTCTGAAAATCAAGCGCAACTCTTGAGACACTCTCTTCACTTCTTCATCTTATCTAGAAATGGAAACTTGTGTGCAAAATGGAGGTGTTCGAAGTTGTATTAGGGATTTAAATAGAGATAATACTTACCTTATTGCATCAATTATTCAATCCGGGATATGAGTGCATTTCTACAAAATCTACCGCCATATATTCATTATGTTTAAAATTAAATTTGATCGTAGGTTGGCGGCATGGGCGCAGACTATAATGTGGTCTATCAATGATTTCAAAATATTATTGTTCAATTGGTGCATGGGGTAGCAACGTATGTGGAGAAAAACATTAACTGGCCTATTAAATGGTAGAATCTGATCTTATCTCTTGCTGAAAACATCCCATCATTTCACTAATCTAACTGGTGGATTGGGAGTCGGGGCTTGTCTTTAAACACTATTCATTGATATCTAACGAAAAAAAATATGATGCCAATCCATCTTGTTGTACAAAGTTGACGTGGGAAATATGACTCAAAAGTGTGACTAGGACACAAGGAAACCTAATGTGACTCGGGAGGAAAACAGGTCGTATGAAATGCCTATGTGGAAAAGATATGTGGCGATTGAAACTTGTGTCTTCGTTTAATCGTGTTATTCGAAATCAGGGACCTTTTCTTAGCTAATCATTTTAACAATAGGTCCTACCCTGCCGATGCCGAAAAAGTATCAAGGATCGATGATCAATGATAAGCTTAACCAAGTGCTCCCAGATTTACCCCCTCGAAATTTTTTGATGCCAAAAGTGCATCAGAGGTCGGTGATTGGCGATGTTTCCATGCATAAATTTTCAATGATTTAACCTTTGTATATTTCATTGACCCAGAAAAATTGCATTCGTCATTGACTATTGAGGGTTTATCATGGCTCTTGTCAATGTTTAGCCATCTCGTATTTCATCGACGTCAATGGGAAATCGGCTAAACCATGAATATTCTTGGTGAACATATAGAACAAATTTACTCTGCCTTTTACCGATGTCGATGATACATTAGCAATCAAATATTATCTTTACTGTGTGGTCATTTTACCTGCATGGATTTTTTCGACGCTGAACATAAGCACGCTAGCCACAATTTTAGTTGTAGATTCTTAGTTAGAATTCCAAGTTCTTTCAGACACAAAGGTTTTCACATTGATAGGTTCAAACAAATCCACTTTGATCGATGAAAATATATGAAAACAAAATTAGCAATCCCTCCACAGTGGACTTAATTCATACAACAAAACAAAAGAAAACAAGTGGTACCCAAAAGTGACATAATTTCATAAAATCTTTTAGGGTGTGTTGAGTGTGCAACATGTACATTACAGATTGGTATCAGAGCTTCAGGTTGAAACACTGGACTAGTATGGGTCAGAACTGTTGGATAGGGTATTATGGTTAAGAATGAATATTTCCTTGAAATCTTAAATCTTAGGAGAGATAGCATTGCAGAGCTCGCGTAGAAGCTAGAGCGTCATGTAGACATAGATTCTTTGTAAAGGATCGTAGAATTGTGACAATTCCATTTTGAATTCAGGAGAAATCACCACCATGGAATCAAGGATTTATGGATCTTTATATTAGAATGCAGGTGAATGAGCACTATCAGATAAAGGTTAAACCAGAGGTTGGGAGAGATTAAGTCACAATCGTCAGATCGAACTTATCGATCGACAATCATTGATAGAAGTTGAGAAGTAGATGAAAAACTATATAACTATGCCACTTTGATTATTATGGGATACATGAAGAAACATGAAAAGGCCAAAGCCATGAAGTCCCACTGGTCATCCGATCTAATAGGAGGCTCGGGTGAAATCTTAGCCATTAATCAGGGTCCTCCAGTGTTGACCACTTCGGGAATTTTAACTCCAAGATAATCGAACCCTTCTAGAATTGATATTACCCAAAGTCCTAGAGTGTCGATGTCTCGAATTCCCATCGAACATTACATCGAAGGAAGGAATTAAAAATTAATGTTAATCGTTGGATCTAGAAATGTTGGAAGGATAGCAAAGTTTCAGAACTTCAAAACTTCACCACTCCGACAATTACTGGAGAATGGGAAATGCCCCTAAGTGTCAAAGCCATGAAGTGTCGAAACCATGAAGTGTAAAGCCACCATCATGAAATCATGTAAGTTTTCATATATAGAGAAAATAATGTGGATCATTTATTTGATGGATGACATGTTGTAGGGAACATGGGAAGGGTGCCATGTGGGGACACATGTCTCCTAGATTCAGTACCTTTTGGGCCCAAACCTATTCATTTTTTAGTGACATGTGGCACACATGCCATGGGTACATGTCGTCATAGGTGACATCAACATGCCATGTCATCTCTAGGAGTATGGATTCTTGGGGTGTCCAATGTCTCTACCAGCGAAAGTGTTGAAGTATCAGAGCAACAAATTCACACAAATCGTCGATATAATATCCCTTCGAGAACTTTATCAACTATTAGATCGAGCAATAGAAGGATGACGTAAGCACTTCAGTAGGTATCACTCTGAGAGATTTGAATGATTCGGGAGTGGAAATGTCTCGTAGTCTTGGAGCACCAAAGTCATGAATTGATTAGGGATCGTCCATCCCAACGCTTAATTAAGCCTTAGCCATCAGATTAAACAGTGGAAGGACAGGGTAAGTACTTTGGCGGGTATCACTTTGGGGGATTTGAATGACACAGGAGTTGAAATGTCCCAAAGTCATGGAGCACCGAATTTCGGATATATTTAAGGGCCATCCATCCCAGTGCTTGATTAAGTCATGATCGTTGATCTCGTTGAAGCCTCCATATGGGGTGGGACCATACATTCAATGAGATATTAAATCTCAATCATCTGATCTACTAGTAGATTTATTGGAAGGGTTTTAAAGAGAAACTGAGGAAACCCTAATTTAGGTAATCCTCATGGGATAAACTATACTTTTCTAGTGAGGCCCTCACTAGTTGCACTATACTTGTCTAGTGAGGCCCTCACTTGTTGCACTATACTTGTCTAGTGAGGAACTCACCAGTTTCCCTATGTTTGTCTAGCGAGGCAATTGAAAATTAGGGAAAATGTTAGTAGCAACTCCCTGAAGTTTGAAGAAAGTACACAAGTCATCATTCTACAAGTTCAAATCAGTTACAGAAGTTCTAGTATGGTTATATGTTTGTTTTGATGGTTACTTTTGCATATGATGTGGTGAATGCTTGAGGCATTCTTGGTATTGTTGGTCTTGTACTTGGATATGGTATATGGTTGGCTAAGTAAGGAGCACTCATATGTATGGTATCTCATTGATATGGTTCTTATAGCTCACATATTTGAGTTTCTTGTACATGGTTAAGAGATATTCATGTTGTATGGTGATGTATGCATGAGGGGAATTCATAAGTTCTTTGCGATTCTTCAGTGATGACATGGTACATATCTGCATATGGTTGGTGATATGGTATATGGCACAAGTTGTACATGGTTGATGGTCTAGTTCATGATTCACTATTCATTTTTGATGTATCTTTTGGTTCGGGATTGATGCTTGATATGGTATATGGTTGAGATACATTTCTATGCATATGGTTTGTGGTACATGGTATGGTATATGGTATGGTACATATTGATGTGAATTTACATGGTTGATGTACATGCTTGGTACATGGTCTATGATACATGTTTGGTGCATGGTTTATGCACTTGTTGTGGTACATGGTTGATGGTACAGGTTGATGCATGGTTGATGCATGGTATAGGTTGGTACTTGATTAAGACACATATCTTGTGATGGTATGTGGTGATCTTGGTGCATGCTTGGTAGAGGAATTTGTTGGTAATGTTGAGAATATGGTTTGCGATATGCTCTTGGTGATATTGGCATCAGTTTAATGTAGATGAGAGTGGATCTGGTTTCGTGAATGAGACAGTGACAGGTTGGACAGGTTGATTTGATAGTGACGGTGACAGTGACAATGAAGGTGGAAATGACAGTGATAGAGTTTGTGGTAGTGATAGTGGCAGAGTCTATGATAGTTGGTCTACACTTATATTTCAGGGTGGAAGGATGGGGCAAGTAAATGAGGTTATATCCTCCTTCCAGTTGGAGTCGGAGAATCAAGGAGTGGGAGATTCCTTTAGGTTGGAGCCTAAGAACTAGGTGGTTGTATCCACCTTTCGGTTGAAGTCAAAGAACCCAAGGGGTTGTAGCCTCCTTCTGTTTGGAGCCATAAAATTTAGGTAGTTGTGGATTCCTTCAGGTTGGAGACTATAAATAGGGGGTTGTAGCCTCCTTCCAGTTGTAGCTGGAGAATTGGGAAGTTAGTTCTTCCTATGAATTGATTCTTGATATATATAAGAAAGAATTATATGGTTTTATCCCATTTGGGTTTTCATGTAAACATTGGTGTATTGTGTTCTTCATGTGATGTTGATGTGATTCTACTTATTATTACATGCTTATGATATATATATTGAATCCAATCATATATGATGCACTGATGATAAATTGTTGATTTTTTTTTATAAAGTGAAAGAATATATATTGTGGTTAAAAGTGGTATAAAGTGATCATATAGATTCATCCCCCCCCCCCAAGTATTCCAATAGAATTTTAACCAGTTTGAACAAAAATTTGATTGGATATAACTTTTTCATTTGAAATCTATTTATGGTGACATTTGCGACATTGGAAAGCTCGCGACAATCTCTTCACCTTGGTGTCATTTTCACTAAGATTTGAGGACTTTAATTTTTTTTCCTTTTAGATCCTTCTGGATCATTCCTCCCCATTAAGAATATTTTGGACCACCAAAATCCTTATCAATTAAGAAATAGGCGAGGTAATTTCTCCCTCACTTTCCCCTTCTTGATACACCTTGGTTTTCTTAGATTCGTTCCTTTAAGGCCCACTTGAAGATATTCAAAATCACCCCTATGTGAAGTCCTTGTCCTTATGTCTAGGATAATATATTCCTTTAACTCGTCCAAGTAATCAAGAGAAAAATAATCAACTGAAGGTATTGAAACACTCTCCCTTTGATCCATGATCATTGGAGGCTCATAAATTTCAAGTTCTCTACATTCACAATTGAGTATATCTGCATGTATGGTGGTAGATCTAGGTGGAAAGCATTTGTGCCAATATTTTCTAAGATGGTGAAGGGTCCATACTGAATGTGCTTAAGATTCTTTCTTTCACCCTTCAACCTATGTTTGTTGATGTGAAGCCATACTTGATCACCTTCTTGGAATTTATGATCTACTTGATGCTTGGCATGCCTTGCCTTATATTGGGATTAATTTTTTCCAATCGTCCCTGGACTGTCTAGTGTACTTGTTGAATTATTTGGATGAACTTACAAGATTTTTATTTATCTCTTTGTTCACTTGAGTCGACACATTTCCCAACTTTAAATTCCAAGGGATTCTTAGGTAGATACCCAAAACATTTCTCAAATGGTGAACTATAGGTGGAAGAGCTCAAGGCTCGGTTGTATGCATGTTGGAGATAGTGTAACTATTCATCCCAAAGTTTATGATGTTTTTTGTAGTAACCTCAAAGAAAATGAACCATTGTTCATTCTACCACCTATGTCTTCATGTGGGTCTATGGATGGAAATTATTACTCCTATTCAACTTGATGTCCATGAGCTGCCATAAGCTTGTCCAAAATTCCCCTAAAAATCAAGAATCTTGATTGGAGATAATGGACGTGGGAAACCCAAAATGAATCCATACATGTAGAAAGAAAAAATGAGTAGATTTATCATATGTCACTTTATTTTTACATGGCATCAAAATACACATCTTGCTAAACCTATTGTTATAGAGTTATTAACACCCTAACCCTTGGGACATCATCCCCTTGAGGTCATACACTCAAAAAAAACATTTTAATCCCTTTCTCCCTCATTTTCTAGCTCAATTTCACTTTGGTCTCCCTTGACCTTCCTTAAGGGGGCGAACGAAGGGGTTGTTCGTACTCCCTATTCTTTCTTGGGGTGATTGGTCACCATGTCTATGTGGATCGGTCATGACTGCACTTAGAAGCTCCACTTTTCGACATAGTTGCAATTAGATGAGATCCTCCTATGATTTCTCGGGGTCTAGTCTCTAGAAGGATTCTATTGGGAGCTTGAAGATCTTATCCTACCTACCCTTTGGTCTTATCCCTAAAGTCATATAAGAACTAAGCCATTTCCTATGAGAAGGGAGGAGAAAATATTAACAAACTTATGTTGGTGGTTTGGATTCAAGGATTGGGAAAAGAGCTTGGAGAGAGATCTCTTTATCAACTACTTCATATTTAAGCTATATTATTGTTATGATGTTTTAATAGAAAGTGTACTAAGTGTTTCCCTCTATATGATTGGTTATTTGTTCATAAATTCCCATTTTCATAGGTCTAATAATGTTATGAGATATGACTTGTTAGTAGATATTATGTCTATATGATTTCTTTGATATTTGGAAGGTCTCTTGTTTCCTTGTGTGTAGATCTATATCATTTGGAGTAGAAATGATTGTGGAATTAAAGTCCAACCAAGAGCATGCAAGGACAACTGTAAAAAATAAGGTGTGATCCTTTGTATAGATCAGATCTAGGAAACTTTGTATCTTGCACTTATATCTCTATCTTAGGTATAGTAAGAACCTAAGGGAGCTCATCTTATGTAGGGCAAAAAATCCCTACAATAGACCGACGACTATACTGGGGAATTTCCCCTTATGTTATTCTCTTCCTTCTTTTTGAGTTTTCTTTCTAAGATATTTTCCCACTTAGTGTCCTGATCTGATTCCCAACCCTTTCTTCACTCTCTTCTCAGTCTATTTGAAAGAACCTCCACATTGGATCTGATAGATCCCATACAAAATATAATCATTTTATGCCTACTGGATTTGGTCGCCCCACCCGAGTGTACACAGAGTGACCATATACCATTTGGTCACCCCTTCCCTTTGTTAAGGCAGCGACCAACTCCTCTCTCTAGCTAACTAGTAGCAACCATCCCTTTTTCTCACCCTATTACCTTCTCTTGGTCGTGACTTGGTTGCTTTGTCTCCCTCTTAAAGGAGCGACCAACCTTCCCAATACCAATTTTGGAGAGATATTCTCCAATAAACTCACCCAAATCCATTTCTCCTGGTCTCCTTCAACACTTCAGACTGTCTCAAAGTCTGCCCCAATATTTTATCTTTCTTTCTCTTCAAGTTTTGGTTTGTCTTCTTTATTTTTGGTTTGACATATGCCTATGATTTGTTATAATTGCTTGATCAAGGACTATCCTTATCATCTACTTTACCTATCCCTACATATCATTGGTATCCTCTTGAGAAATTTTTCTTGATTTCCTTCCTCATATTCTCCTCATAAGTCTTAACATATTTTTCTTCAACACATTCAAGGACTTTTGAGTTAAGTAAATGAAGACTTGATTAATTACGAAATTGGGTTTTTTGTGTGTTTTTGTTTTCTTGTTTCTTGACCCTTTTACACTCATCCATAGAACATCACTAATTGAAAAAAAAAGTGAAAAGATTTTTTTTTTTTTAGTTTCATTCAAAATAAAAATAAAAAAACTATTGCATTTTGAGTGCTTTGGACATAGTTGAATTGATTAGAGTTTCAATTAGGAATTTAAGAATTAATTGGCGAAAACATTGTTTCTCTTTTCATATGAAAGTTTCATACTGAATTGATATGCATTTAGGGTGGTTTGTTTCAAGAAATGAAAAATACTCCCCTCCATTCTTTAAATAGGTTTAATTGAAAGGAAATATTTTTGCATCTCATGCTTTTGCACCTATTTGGAGTCGAGTCTTTCACGTCCTATTTACCTTATGGGTTTCACTTTCTCTTTACCTTATGAGTAAAAATATCCTTAAAGGTAACCACGCAATAATAAATTCAGTAGAATTTTGATTTTTTAAGAAACACCAATAATAGTCCAAGTCTAGGGTCTTTGGACTAAGGCAAGTGAGTAAATTGTCCAAGACCACAAAAACAAACCATATAATATTAAAGAGTTATTAAATCCAACCTTCGTATAGGCATAGCTGGGACCCCCCTCTCACATAGGGGTTACACATATCTCTTGTTTACATTTGGTCTCGGAACTCCATGAATCCCAAATCTGTTGGGGGTCCTTTGAAGCTTTTTCTGGTCCTCTTATTCTCAATCCTCTTGATAAATTTCAGACTTCATATCCTGTCCATACTGTCAGACTTGAAATTTGAATGTACCCTCCCAGGGGATGACTTTGAGTTGGTGACCTTAGTTTCCATAATATTTAGGGCTCTTAGACAAGGTGACGGTGAAGGGGAGTCTTTGTTGTACCTGGATCATACGTTGGTCAAACTCACTCGGGCTCCTTGGAGGGAAATCAATGGATAGAACATAAGGGATATTGCACCAAGGTGTAAGTATATTAAGAAGGCCACCAATGTAACTAATCCACCCACTTATCTCCACCCTTTCTCACATGTTCCCACGATTTTAGATTTAATCACCAACTAGTGCACTCATGGCAAGAAGCTTTGGTTTGTTTTTTTGATTCCTAGATTTTGTTAGTGTGTGCTCTCTATTTTCATTAGTTGGATTTAGTATTGTCACTGTCATATCTCAATATTGGCCTATCAAAAATTTTGTAGGTCTCAGAGGATGCAAGGTTTTCCTCCACTACATTACGAATTATTTCCTCCCAACTCACCCATAGATAACCTTTGAGAGGAATTCCATGAGGAAAACCACTCTGAATTCAGAAGTGTTTTTACCCCTTTACTTGAATGCCTAGAAGGAGATAACATTTGAGAGGGATTTGTACTCCCTACAAATCCACCCTTGAATTACCCTTTCAGTCCCCTCCTTCTTCAAGTAAACTATGTTGGAGAACCTAAACTTGGTACCAATTATTTGCATCTACCACGTGTACCTTGTGAAGATATTGTGAGCATGGAAACCCAATAGATCCATTTATCTGAAGGTTACATCACACCACCACATGTTTATGGTCAATATAACCCTATGAAAACCCCTAAACAACACAATGACATCCTCTCTCAATTAGATACAACCGTAGACTCTATTTTTAAACTCTTTCAATGAGATCAGTCACATGCTTCTTCACGAACCCCTCATCCCCCTATATCTGGTATCTCCCATATATTTTAAACTTCTTCCCCCCAATCCTCCCCTATTTAATCTACATCACAACTGGCTCAATTGAACGTTCCCACAACCCAAACATCAACATTGACATATGTATCATATGTTTTCCCCACCATTGTACCACCACCTTCAAGAACACAACCTTCTACACCCCTCATTGGGGGAAACCTTTCTTTAACCCATTGTTATTAGGAGGCGATCCCAACCTCTTTGGGAAAAAACCTTCAACGAGAGTATTAACTCCCCAAGGAAGTATACTAATGGGATTTTTCCAACAAACATCCATGAGCCAGCCTTTAAATGGGGGAAAACCCATGTACCTAGGGAAAACATCTAGCCAACATCTTCTCAAGGGGAAAACCTCAACCTCTAGATCCTTTTTAATGGGGGAATTTCCTACTATCAGGATCCAACCTTTATTTGACTAGGGGAAACCACCCACTGGGGGGAAAACCCAAGCCTCAGGGCCATATTCACTGTGGGGGCACTAATCAACTAGGGGGAAATCCCCATCTATCGAAAAAAACCCATCATGGGGCCAGAATGTTCCCTCTACCACCATCCCCCTATATGGCCACCCTTACTTGGGAATAACCAATACCGTATGGAACCAACCTCCACAACCCATCAATCCTACAATTTCTATTCAACCAGGAGGGCCCCCTAGAGGACAAACCTATGGTGGGGGACCTCCTAGTGGACCACCCCACAGTGGAGGGTGAAAACCCTCTGGATTCAGACCCCCTATAGGACCACACCTATTAGGGTCCTAACCCACACATAGGTAGAACAATATATTCAGATGTAATAAAGGTCAATATTAATAAGGCCTTTCAATAAAATAGAATAAGGCGGATGTAAGAAGACCTAATAGAAGATTCTTCTTCTAGAAGGATCTTCCTCTAGATGCTTCTTTTTAGTATAAATAGGAGTCGAGGGTATGCAAACCCTAGCTTGGATATTATTGTAATAGAGCTTTGCTCAACTGGAGGTTGCCCCCTCGAAGAGGCCCGTGAACATTGCTTTCAGATCCAAAGTGTTATTTCTGTTGTTATTCTTATATCATTTCAGTGTTATTGTGGTGAATGTTCTGGTTATATTGTTGTTATTCTGCCATTACTAGCATTTTATTTTTGTTCTGCATACATTTTATATCTAGTATATTACAAGTGGTATCAGAGCACTTTCCTCGGCAGAAAGTGTGGGTTAATTTTTTTTTCAGGGTAGAGACGTATTCCAGCGTCTTTAAGCCACAAAGATCTGTTGTTACATGCATAAACCCACAGTTGAGGGATTCATACACACAGGAAATACAAGAGGTACTTAAGTGCACATCTGTTGGCCACCCTTGTAACCCATGTTGGTACCCCTTTGAGTGGTAGCACATCAGACAGTACCTGTGTATGGATCGTCTTAGATTACCTAAAGCCCTCTTTAGATAAACCGATCTCCCGCCTGACTGCTATAGTGTCACTGAGAACAACACTCAGGAAGATACTCTCTAGTACCTGGGTAGTTGGGTAGTATGGCTAAGGGTACGGTCTATCCTGCTTAGTTAGTGCCCTGAGATATTGGGTCGAGTACTACTGTTGGACCCCACATGTATATCAGAGAGCTATAGCATAGGGCAAACCCTTGTCTATAGAACCCTTGAATACATAACCCTTGGGGACAAAAACATAAACAAATTAAAACAAACAAGATCTATTGCCACGCAACTATGTTTGGGTTGCCAAGTAAATACATATTTCTTTCTGGTTAAGCATTTGGGCATTTACTCTCTGTAGTATTCTTCAGACCTATTCCATTAGATTCATCTCTTCGCCCTTATCACATTCATCCATATCATTTTTTCAGAAAAACTTTTTTACCCCGCCTGCCCCTTTTCAATTCCCCCATCCTCATGGCCCATACTCATAGCCAAGACTTGGAATCTCGCTTCAAAAACTTGCAATCTGGTCTCATTGAGACCCAACAAGAAGTGAAACAACTCAGTGCCAATGTCTCCACCATCAATACAACCATGCAGTCCTCAATGGGCGAAATCAAACAAGACCTCACCACCCAGCTTGAATCAGTGTTTTCGGCACTCTGCACCAAACTGCATATCCCTACAGATAACCCTTCCTCTTCCTCACCCCCACATACTGAAGGTGACCATTCCTCTCATTCCCATACCTTGCAGAACAATCACTTTCAACGTGACCTACGCCTTCCACGAGTGGATGTGACCAAATTTTATGGCTCGGACCACATTGGTTGGGTAACCCAAATGGAACATTACTTCTCTTTATACAAAATTACATATGACTTGGCCAAACTCCGATATGGTGTTCACCATCTAGATCAAGAACGTTGGCAATTGTGGCAATGGAGAAAAAATTCTCGTCAAGGGTATATTTCTTGGACACAATTTGTGTTAGAGCTTTATGAACGCTTCGACACTAACACCAACCATTTGGGCCATTTGAAAAAGCTAAAACAATTAGGAACAATGGAAGACTTTATAGCTACCTTTGAGCACCTGGATTTTAGAATAGAGGGCATGTCTGATGCCTTTTTCCGAGAGTGTTTTATCAGCGACCTTAGAGATGAAATTTGGGCCCATGTCCTCATGGCTCGACCTAAGACTTGGGTGGAGGCTACCAAAAGAGATAAAGAAGCACAATAGGTTGTATCTTCTCAAAACCGAAAACCCTCCTTCATCCCTCACCCTAAACCAGTAAATCCCACTACTCCCTCTTCTCCACTAAAGATCCAAAAATTGACCCGGGCTGAAATGGCTGAACGCCAACTCAAAGGCCTTTGTTATAACTGTGATGACAAATATTTCTCGAGCCACAAGTGTAAAGAACAAAATATTTTTATGGACATCTCCAAGGAGATTTCAGAAGAAGATGAAGAAACTCCCTCTATGTCCGAATCACTTGAATCCACTAACATAACCCTCCCTCAGACCCTCCCGAAGTAGAACCAGTCATTTCCCTCAATGCTCTCACTGGCTTCTCCACTCCCCAAACCCTTAAGCTAATCAATTACATCAAGCATCGAAAGGTCATCATTCTGGTTGATAGTGGCAGCACCCATAATTTTATTCATCACTTCATTGCCCAAGAAACTCATTGCTACATCCATGCCGTCAATAATTTCCAAATCATGATTGCCAATGGTGGTTCCATGAAATGTGGAGGGCATTGTGAAAATGTGAATCTCCAAATTGGTGACTACCACCTGAAATCCCATATGTTTGATATCGACATGGGAGGTTGTGACATTGTGCTGGGTGCAGACTGGCTAAGGACTTTGGGTCCCATTCTCATGGATTTTAAAGAATTAACCATGCAATTAGACCAGGAGGGCCACCAATATAAGTTCCAAGGCATCACTGTCGATTCACCTGAGATAATTAGTTCCCATCGCATGTAAAAGATGCTCAAAAAGGGTCATTCTGGTGTTATCACCCAACTCCATGCCATACAAGCAATAGAGACACCCTCCGTATCGCAAGACCTCCAAGCCATCCTTTCTAAACATAAATTGGTCTTTTCCACTCACCAAGGCCTCCCTCCTTCCCATGGTGTTCATGATCATTCCATTCCCCTTGTACCAGGAAGCCTTCCTCCCAATATCCATCTGTATCATCACCCCTTTTCCCAAAAAAATGAAATTGAGAAAATGGTCCAGGAACTCCTTAATGCGGGTGTTATCTTCCCTATTACGAGCCCCTATTCATCTCCTGTGGTCATGGTCCTAAAGAAATAAGGTTCTTGGTGAATGTGTCCTGACTTCTGTTCCCTCAACAAACTTACCATCAAAGACAAATTCCACATTCCTGTCATTGATGACCTCCTGGATGAATTGAGTGGTGCCCAATTATTCACTAAACTGGATCTTCATTCGGGCTACCACCAGATACGTATGAAAGAGGCAGATATTCCCAAGACTTCCTTTAGAACTCATGAGGGCCACTATGAGTTTTTGGTCATGCCCTTTGGATTGTGTAATGCCCCCTCCACCTTCCAAAGCCTCATGAATCATGTCTTCCATCCTTTTCTCTGCCATTTTGTCTTAGTTTTCTTTGATGATATCCTCATCTATAGAAAAACCTGGACATGCCATCTTTCTCATTTGGATCGAGTTCTCCATCTACTCTCTCAACACCAACATTTCCTTAAATAGTCTAAATGTGCTTTTGGCGCCTCAGAAGTAGAATATTTGGGTCATCTGGTTGGAAAAGATGGCATCAGGGTGGATCCTAAAAAGATTGAAGCTATGCAAGACTGGCCTCACCCAAAGACTCTTAAGAGCTTGCGTGGATTTCTAGGCTTAACAGGGTATTATCACAAGTTTGTTAAGAA
>ML783529.1:27414-48116 GCA_009831015.1 Picea engelmannii | reverse complement strand
GAATAAGGTGGATGTAAGAAGACCTAATAGAAGCTTCCGCTTCTAGAAGGATCTTCCTCTAGATGCTTCTCTTAATAGACATATTTAGTATAAATAAGAGGCGAGGGTATGAGAACCCTAGCTTGGAGACTATTGTAACAGAGTGCTGCTCTACTGGAGGTTGCCCCCTCGAAGAGGCCTGTGAACATTTCTATCTGAATCAAAGTGTTATTTCTGCTGCTATTTCGTATATCATTTCTGTGTATGGTGAAGATTATGCTGGATATTTTACTGTCATTCTGTCATTTCTAGTATTTCATTTATGTTCTGCATATTTTATATATCTGGTATCTTGCAGAATTTATCCCTCAGAGTCAAACATTATCTCTTTTAACATTGACCAAAGTGAACCCCGCCTTTCATGCCAACTTTCATTACAAATCACCATTCGTTCACTTAAAAAAAATGTTTTTCTAGTCGTGATCGATGAAGGTGAAACCACTTGTATTATGTCAATGAATTTTTGGAAAGCCTTGGGATCTCCACATCTTAATACATCGAAAACCATATTGAAAACATTTGATGTAAATTTCTTCAAACCTCGTGGTATCTTTCCCTCCCTACCAATCAAACTAGCTGGTAAAACAACCTCCGTCAAAGTATAAGTAATCGATGATAATATCATCTACAATCTCCTTTTAGGTCCTACTTGGTTTTATGCTATGAAGGAAATGGAACCCTATTTCTTCCTAATTATCTGATTTCCCCACCAAGGAAATATAGTGACAATAGACCAACTTGATTATTGTACACTCAACGTGTGAATTAACCACATCACAAACGTACCACTTGTAGGCGAGTCAACACCCGAATATGCGAGTATAGGTGTAGGCCTTTATCCGACCCTTATGGGAATCATCCCTTTACCTGCACCTGATACCCCTCAAATAGATTCAATCAATATGATCTCTTCCTTTTGCGGTAAATCCCTTGGTTCTTTCGACCCTTGGGTAATCCCTCACTCTTCCAATATCGAATCTTTTGGAGTTGCCACGCCTTTATCCCTAGGTGAATTATCATATTTTGTCATCGAGATAGAAAATGAATCTGCTAGCACTGATTTTGAACTCCTACTGGATGAGGAGCCACATCAATTTTCCTCTCCTTATTGGGTCACCCCTAAAAATTTGAAGGATGACTTCCTAGATTTCATCCTCCCATCAAATGAAGCTATAATGGAAGCCATGTCTCTTCAAGAAAGACCCTAGGAATACAATCACCATCGATCCTATTTCCTCCCCAATCAAGAGAGGATAGAAACACATATTCAAACCCTCCTTTCTATTGATTCCCAAGACCCGTCCATGTTACCCTCCATGTCATATTCTTCCCCAACAAAAGGAAACTTGGGAAATATCTCTAAGACTATCGCAATCGATATTTCAGTTAAACCTAGGATCGTGGATAGGTGCAGACTTCTCTCCTAAAGAGATTGAATGTTACACTACCCTTTTTAATGAGTTTCACGATATTGTTTCTTGGTAATATGAAGAAATTCTAGGAATTGACCCACAGATCGTTGTTCAAGAAATCAAGACATATCCCATAGCTTGTCCTATTCGACAACATCTCTATCCAGTTCACCCACAAAAATCCACAGCAATCAAGTTCGAAGTTTAAAAATTATTGAACGTTGCTTTTATCTATCCTTTACCCCTTACAGATTGGGTCTCCAATATCATACCCATAGCCAAAAATCAAGGCACGATCCAAGTATGTGTTGATTATAGGGACCTTAACAAGGCATGTCCTAAGGGGAATTTCCCCACTCCCTTCATCGATCATACAATCAATGATTGCACTGGATGTGAAGTCTTCTCGTTCATGGACAAATTCTATTCCTATTATCAAATCGAAATCATACCAGAGGACCAGCACCAAACCACATTTATATACCCACCGGGAAATTTTTCTTATCGAAAGCTACCCTTTGTTCTAAAAAATGTTGGTTCCACTTTCCAATGGGCCATGCCTTATTCTTTCTATGACATTAAACATGTCGTACATCCTTACCTAGATGACCTACCCGCCAGATCACCTAAGATTCAAGATCATATCGATCATCTACGACAAATATTTGTTCGTTGTTGACATTACAACATCTGTATTAATCCAAAAAAATGCATATTTGTTGTGGAATCTAGTCGTCTCCTTGGTTTTATTTTACCCAAGTTTAGGATCAGAGTTGATCCCCTTAATGTTGAGGCCATTATCAATTTGCCTCCTCCTGTTACTATTAACCAACTTTAGAAATTGCAAGGAAAAGCAAATTTCTTAATACGGTTCATTGTCAACTACGTAGAGATTACTAATGGTTCATGTGATTACTTAAAAAGGGTGTCCTATTCATTTGGGACTACAATCTCAACATTCTTTCTATCAACTAAAGAATGTTCTTACATCCACTCCGCTATTGAAAACCCCAAATTATAATCAAGATTTTATGTTGTATCTTGTGACATCATGTACTACTATTGAAATAGTCTTAGTCCAAAATAATAAATACCATAACGAGCATGTTATTTACTACCTTAGTAAGGGATTAGTTGTCATTGAGCTTCATTATCCTTATGTCGAGAAGTTGGCATTGGCAACAGTTTTCGTTGTCCAATGATCACAACATTACATTCTGATTCGAACTACTACCATTATATTTGACACCAATCCTATGAAATATATCTTGTCATGTCATATATTAGTAGGTTTCTATCTGAAATGGATTTTCTTATTACAATAATTTGACCTCGATTTCTCTACCCCCAAATCCAAGAAATCCTTAGTCATTGCAAAACTAATGACTGATATTCCCCGAGTCATTGACGAATCAGTGGTCTAAGATTCATTACCTGATGAATCTTTGTTCCTCATCAACTCTTCTAACCCCTGGTATGGAGACATCCTCATTTATCTCCATACCCAATGCTTCCACCCTCAAATGTCAAAATATGATCGTCGTTGTATACGCCATCAACCACGAAACTACCTCATCGTTGGTGATATACATTTACATCATGGGGTGGATATGGTGTTACGCCAATGTGTCATCCATTCAGAAGAAGAAACAATTCTTAATGACTGCCGCTCCGGAGCATGTGGTGACAATCTTTCTGGGTTAACCACTACCCAAAAAATCTTAGGTGCATGGTATTTTTGGCCCACAATATTTAAAGATTACACGAATGCAGTCCAAAAATTCTACTCGTGCCAATTTTTTTCTAAGAAAATGTGTGCACATCCCTGTCCCCTCCATCCTTTTATTGCAGCTAGACCTTTTTGTAAATGGGGCATTGATTTTACCACATGTAAACCCCCTTCTATTTTTAGTCATAATCACATAATTATGGACGTTGATTATTTCACTAAATGGGCAGAAGCCATTCCCACATACTCTAATGATTCCAAAAATGCAACATTATTTGTATTCAATCATATTATTTCAATATTCGGTGTACCCAAGTTTATTCTAACCAATCATGGATCAAATTTATTCAATAACATGATGACTGAGTTATATACCCTTTTGCATTTTTACCAAGAGCACTCTTCTCCTTACTATCCACAAGCAAATGGTCAAGTTGGTTCCATTAACAAGGTACTCAAAACAATGCTCCAAAGGATGATTGGAAAACATAAATCCAATTGGAATATAATGTTATTCTCAGCCTTATGGGCATATCGAATCTCTTCCAATACTACTACAAGCTTCACACCCATCCAACTTGTGTATGGCTTGGAGGCAGTACTACCTATTAAATGTGAAATTCCTTTGCTTAAGCTTGTTGTCAAACTCTTGTCTGATACCTCCACTGAAGAAGAGCGACTAATATACTTATCTCACCTTGATGAGAGACCTCATGAGCCCATCATGGATAACAAATCCCACCAAAAGCGAGTAAAATCACAATATGATAAAAAAATTCACCCTCAAAATTTTTTAGAAGGTAACTTGGTGTTGGTCTATGACCAAGACCGTGATAAACTGGGCACTAGAAAATTTGAACCCTTGTGGCATGGCCCCTATGTTTTCAAATACACTCTTAAAAAAGGATCCTATTATTTAGTTGATTACGAAGGAAATATCCTTCTGGAGCCCCGTAATAGGATCTACCTGAAAAAGTACTATGCATGAGCTTTTGCACTACTTAGTGCTTTTGTACTATTTGTACCATACTTTTTCCAATGTGTTATGGTTGTTTTTGTTTTCCCTTTGTATGTCAAACTTTATCAATATACTCATTCTTCCCAATGCTTGACATTGCAGATGCCATCGTTCCATTTACCCTATTTTGGATATGCAGATGGAGCTAGTCGCACCTCTAGGAATATTGCCTCCGTAGCTTGGGTACTCATTTCACCTACACATAACATAGTCAATTTTGGGGGAATCTACCTAGGCTCTGCAACCAATAACGTTTTTGAATACAGTGTCATCATTGAACTTCTGACCTAAGCATCCTCTTGGGGCATTCTTCATTTGATAGTACGCCTAGACTCTGAACTGGTTGTTTCAAAATCTAATTCAACTTACTCCATTCAACATCTTGTTATGTTTCAAAAATGTTTATGGGTACGATTCTTGGAAAGATAATTTGATTATATTTATTATGAACATATACTAAGGCATCTAAATCAAAAATGTTTATGGGTACGATTCTTGGAAAGATAATTTGATTAGATTTATTATGAACATATACTAAGGCATCTAAATCATCTATCATATTCATTAGCTAATTTCATCATAAATTAGCATTTAAATCACTAATACTTTTCAACATAAGCATTCATTGTACACATCATCACGTGTATATAAGCACAAATAACAAAGTCATATGTCTATATATGTATATAAAGTATGTTCAAAAACATTCAAAACTTGTATAACATAACAAAATTGGGCTATCTTCACATACATCCACAATGTAAATATGCATCAAACTCGAACAACATTGGTCGCTACGAGGAGCCCTATGATCACTATAATAGAGTAATGCACGTCAAACCTTTCGCAGAAGGTGCTCAAACCTATTCCTTACACCTACTACAATCATTTTCATACGCAAAGGTATGTCATCCATATGTGGTAATGGAATCCCCATAGTCAAGCACTCAAGTTTCTTCTCGAGGTCCTCTAACAACTCTGCATCCACTCCTCCTCCATGATCCTCTCTACCGACACTGAGTTGTTTTCCTCTTTGATTCAATGACGACATCCCCATTGGATGTACTGGTGCACAAAATACAAATGAAAAATTATTTGTTATGTTACACACTAAAAACATTATAAAATAAAAAATATTGAACTCGTCACAGAACCTTTCCCCCTCAGACAACACCATATTTGGTTCATCACAGTAATCCACACTTGGATATGGATAGTCATATATCGCCACTATTTGGTGATCCCACCATCGAAAAAAATTTGCATCAAATTGAAATTGACCCCCCCCCCCTCCTCCAAGTCGGGAAAGTAAATCGGTCCACTTTTTCATCATTGGATCCTGAAACCCATCTTCTAGAACCACATCCCATGGACATAAAGTGGGAAATTACTTGAAGAAGAAAGATAATAAAATTGATCCATAACCAAATTTAATTTTCCACCCCAACCTGCATTTTGTTAACTGGTCTTTCATATTTGTCAACACTACTCCACACCAATTGTACATTGTCGAGGACACACACATCACGTCATAATCCACCTGAATTCTTGAAGCCAAGTGAGGATCTATACTCCCATCTTCTCATGTGATGGTAAATAATATAGTACTAAAGTTCAAATCCTATACTTTCCCAATTGGTAGCTTATTACTGCTCTTTTGCATTCTCGAGTGACAATAGTCTGCCACATAGTCATCCACTTTTTCCACGCACCCCCGCGAAGAACACACCAAAAACACCGTCACACCACGGTGACACAATCCTGTCAAAAAATATATTTCCTCGATCTCCAGATTCAATACTTGATCTCATACAACAAAGTGTTGACGATCGACACCCCACATATCTACCAATTTATGTAACATGAGTGGTTGTTCCCGCATGTTTTGACACAAGAATAATTTTAATAACACACAATTTCTCAATGCATCGAGTGGAGGTATCTTCTATTGTTGCATTATAATTCAATTCATTTTATCACTCTCTCCATTCCAACATGATTCCCACACTTCCACCAAACATCAAAACTTGCACTAGAAACCATTTACATAAAAACATTCATCAAATTACACTAAAAAACTTGGCCAAAAATCTTCGGTCACCCCACCCTTTGGTGGAAAGAGAAACCAAATCCTTTGGCCACTGACCCTTTTTTCTCCATACTTATTCAAGGTAATTCATCCCATGTCGACCACTTGCAATCTTTTGTCCCAATTATCCTAACCACCCTTGTGTCATTTGTGATCTATCATTACAATATTCACATCATTTGTACCTATTTCATATTGATTGATGGGGGATACCTTAAGGCCCTCCTTCGACAGATTTCATCCTGTTGACTTCAACTCATTATCCAGGATCAAAGTCTAGAAACCCCTTAGTACCCTGGATCTTGTAGACATCAGTGGTCACTCTCCTTGCATTCTGATAGTGATTTTTCATCATTGTCTCATGTCGAATGATTCTACAAGTGTTATACATCAAAACATTTATTCACACTTCGTATATTGTACTAGGTATCTTGATCCCCACTATCATTATCAGTGGATTCTCTCATGTCCATTAACGGTTCACATCAATGACCAATAATCTGATGGTTTCTACAATGCTTGAAATCAGCTCACTTATTCACATGTTGTATATTCATACATTTTGGATGTAAGTCGAAGACCTTGTGAGAATTTGGTGTTCCTATTTTTTTATTATATCTCCCAAGTTGCATTGGAGATTTGTGACGAGTACTTCAGATATTTCTACGTCATCGAGTCATCTCGTTGATTGATACACTGCATCATAGATCCACATTTGTATTTGTTCGTGGCTATGATCTCACTTGTGACATGGATCCATGGTGTATTTTGGTGGCCATGACCTATACATATGTGTCTTTCATGGATCCACAATGTATTATTGGCAACTATGCTCTAGTATTTTTACCGAGCATGGGTATGCTCGCCTTGGGGAAATTTTTCTACAGAACTGGCGATGCTCTTGTTGGGGCTCAGAAATGTCCTACTTTCATCCACCTTTCCCTTCATTATTCTTCACATTTCATCGCCCCATTAACCTTTCATGATATCATTTCATAAATATACTTGGGTTTCACCATAGTATTTTCCACTTTATTCATTTTAGTATTAAAAGGGAATTTGTGATTAAATGTTAGAAAATCGACATGTTTTCATATATATATCTCAAAAATGTGTGATCTTTGTAATGTGTAGGAATATGTGACGAATTAATTCAAAATGACTTCTCGAATACTTCCTCCACTATTTCAATATTTGAGGAGATAATTCAAGTCCATTCCAAGGAGAAAATCATGGAGATTTGGTTGGAATATCTTATCCAAGATATATGAGAGATATGTGTGAGGATTTGAAGGGATTATATTTTGTAATAATGGGAAATAGGTTGAGAGAAAAGTGGATCTGTAATAATGAGATGGTTATCTTATCTTCAAGGCTCTCATGTATAAAAGAGAGTGCTCTCTCTTTATGAGGGGGTAGTAATCAAGTAATTAGAGTATGGAATTAGAGTATTCATTAATGGTAGTCATTAGGATTCGAAAGAGAAAGGGATTCTTAGATTTGATTCATGGTTTTGGTTTTCATGCTTTCATTATTCTTTTATGAAGATTGATTTGATTATTGTAATATAAGATTGCTTCATTGGTGAGAGCTCTCATATGTTGTTGTGCCATTCAACTCTTCACATGTTGTATTTTCTTTTCCTTTATGTAGTTCTCCATTTCTAGATTAATTTCATTTACGCAATTTCTCATTCCTAGACTAATTTCAATTCCAAGTCGTGTGTTTCAATTTCCTGCATTAGATTAATGATTCAATTTCAGTTGTAGTTTAAACATTAGATTAGATTAGTCCCACTTCATTCCTGCATATACTTTGCATGTGCTTTGTAAGTTTATGAACCTCGGATTGAAAAATTAAATAGTTGGGCAAGTACTACAATTCAATTAATACAACATTAGTTCGGCCCAATATAACGACTATCGTTCCCTTGTCATGATTGTTGTTCCTTTTGTAAGTAGTGTTGTTCATTTGAACAGAACAATTGTCGTTCCTTTTGTTACAATTGTTGTCCCTTTGCAGGGGTTTCATCTCTGGAGGACGGGTATTGAAAAGAGAAGGTAAGAACCTACATAGGCAACAAGTAAAACGCTTGTGCAAGTGCCTACCTTTGGATGATGCATAGAGGTTATATTTTAGGACATCTTTAGAGCCCAACATTTTGGCTTCACTGCCGAGAAGCATGATGGATTGAGGTATTAGTTTATTTTTCATTTCAATTCATGCAAGTGTGATATAGATGCGTTGGTAAGGGGTCATAGAAGCTCGTGAGAGGAGAATCCTCATGTTCTCCCTACCAACTAGGTAAAAGTAGTTTCAATTTCTGCAAATTTCAATTTATGAAAGAGTGTTTAATTCATGCAAGTGTTATCTAGACGTGTTGGTAAGGGGTCATAGAAGCTCGTGAGAGGAGACTCCTCATGTTCTCCCTACCAACTAGGTAAAATTAGTTTCAATTTCTACAAATTTCAATTTATGCAAGAGTGTTTAATTCATGCAAGTGTGATCTAGATGTGTTTGTAAGGGGTCGTAAAAGCTCATGAGAGGAGACTCCTCATGTTCTCCCTACCAACTAGGTAAAAGTAGTTTCAATTTCTACAAATTTCAATTTATGCAAGAGTGTTTAATTCATGCAAGTGTGATCTAGACGTGTTGGTAAGGGGTCATAGAAGCTTGTGAGAGGAGACTCCTCATGTTCTCCCTACCAACAAGGTAAAAATAGTTTCAATTTCCGCAAGATTAGTTTCAATTTCTACATGTGTTGGTTCTAAGGGTCATAGAGTTGATTCAGTGTAGATTCCTCACTGTCCCTACCAACTATCAAGAGCATTTAATTTCTGCAACTGTGAAGAGTATTTTTTTTTATGTTTTAGCAAGAGTGTTTTTTTAAGTTTTTCATTTTGATTTGGGTGTTGTAAGAATCCTTTTTTTTTAATATGATTTAACAGTGAATTTAATCTTGGAACATCTCACTCAGATCCTAGCAAAAGTAGGGGTCTCCTCTTCTCTGAAAGAGGAGATCTTGACAGTAGTCAAAATCTTATTCACTCCTCTTGAGGCGAATGAAGAATCAACATATGAAGAATCTTTCATATTTAATGAAGAACCATTAGTCACACAAGAGGTCGAGGAGGACAGCGAGGAGTTGCAACATGATCTGAGTAAGAAAAGTTATGCCTACGAAAGCCTGATCGAACGCTGGTTTCAAGCAAGTACTAGGTTAATTCCACTTAGTTTTCCTTTTTATTTTGTTAATTTATAACTTCAGCAGCTAATTTCTCACACCCATACATATTCTCGACTATCAATTGTGAAATTGAAAGATAACATACTTTAATTACTGTTGTGTGCATGGCTACATTGGTTGTTTGATCATACGTAACTAATCTCTCATTTCTAATTAGCATAGTGTAGGTAGGGTTTTATTTTCAAGTCTATTTATTTTTGCTAAAATAAGTATGCTCTCCTACGCACTTTGTGCGATCGCGAGGATCAAAAAGTAGGATGACTGATTGGTTGATTTTAGGAATATCAATTAATTGACGAAACGAAAAATTTTGCGTAATCTATTTTTTTCGTCTTCCATTTGCTCATAGATTTTTAATAAGCTTGTAAAATAGTTTTTATTTTTATTTTTTTTACTTTAAAAACATAACAGAATAAATAAATGAAAAGTTGTGCATCCTCCATATGCAAATAAAAGCAATAAAATAGTAAGTACAAAGAGAATATATATATAAATAAATAAAAAATATAATAAAAAAATTAATGGTTTAATGGTCTAACGCGCAGAGCCATGGCTACCGCATCCTTACCAAAATATATGAATTACTTCATAATACAGAAAGGAATTTATCAATGCATGTATTACTTGCGTAAATGATTTGACATTGTGGTTGCAAAATTATAACGAGTATACTATATTTGATTATTTTGAGGAGGTAAGTCTCAATGTGTATCCTGCTCAACTTCATCAGTTATTGCTTATCTAATGTGGCGTAAAGGTCAGAGCTTTGAATATGCTTCTCAGTATACATGGGGTATCACAAATTCAAATATGAGTTCCGCATGCCAATTACTGCAGTGTCCACAGAGGGTGCATGCAACTCCATTGAGTCCAATTGTTGATCCGGGACTTGCGAGAACATTTACTGTGCCCGTGAAGAGTTACACCCATGATATTGTCACCCTATGGTATAAGGCCCAAATATATTGTTGAGATGCACCCACTATTCCACACCTAACCAAACTGGTTCCTCTGATCCTGAGAATATTAATGTTGCAAGTCTAGACATGTTCATGGAAAATTGGCTGTCCAACAAGACTCATTCAAAAGTTTCATTGAAGTTGTTTGTGGGTGTGACAAGCCATACTAATGTTATAAAATGAATCCTTGAACTGGAAATTAATATCACTGTAGAAGCGAACACACAGATTTGATTTACTGCTTGCCTACTTCCCTTTATTTTCTTATGATATTTCCAACATCCCATAATGAAGCACAACAAAATCAGCCAACGCTTTATCAGTGTCTTTTGAAGACTAGATGCGAAGAACCATGCTTTGATCACTGAAAAGTGAAATTTTATATTTGTCTAAATGTGGATGCAAATGCCTCGACTTCCAGCAAAAGAAACGGAGGAAGATTCAACCATTTGGTACCTTTATCCTCACACGATGAGAATGGATGATATGGATGGGACAACACACCTCAACGAATAGATGGTACATGATATGTTTCGATAGCACATGATCCATTTACATGGTGGATATTACACGGATCTACGGATCCCGCCTCAAGCCCCCCTGAAATATGATTTTTGATTCATGATTATCTCCTCGTATCCATTTATATCCAACCCAATACATAGATTTTCTTCCATCGGAGGTTGCAAATCCCACTTATATCTGAAGCAGCCCGCATCTATAGTTCCAAGCCAACACATCTGTACAGTTGGTTGTGTGATACAAATGACTTTAACTGGCAATTATCTGGTAGTTTTGTTGTTGGAAATCAATGAAGATTTTTTGGCGGTATTATCTCTAGACTATCAGTCTTCACGCTGTATCTAAAATCAGGTTGTTTCACTCCCCAAAAATAAAAAATGATATGCATAATTCTACCCATATATTTATGTAGGAATGCGGTCGTGTTTCCTTTACCCATCAAAATATTCAAAGCTTTTCATATGGTCGGCTTCGGAACGCATTATCCCAACATCTTCATATGGAAGCTTTGCATATGGTCGGCCTTGGAATGCATATTCATAGGTTCATCCCTATCATGAAAATTCTGAGAAGATATGGTGCAAAAGGGGAAGTTTTAATCGTCCCAAGGTCGGAGTGGAGCCATTGAATGAAGCTGATAGGGTCCATTTTCTCTAGAAATTGATTTGCAGTGGCCTCTCCGTGGTCACTAAGATTCAACATCAGCAAATGCGGGAGCTCGAGGAGGAGGCTAGGATTCACGGTAAACCGGTACAAGACCTGTGTATTCCCGAGGTTGATTTCGATCTAGAATAGGAGCTTCAGCCTTAACTTAAGTTCTCTTCCATGAGTATTCATGAGCTTAAGGCGTACTAGCCGTCGGACGGGGACTCGACAAAGCTTAATGTATTGATTTGTTTTGACAAAGCTTGATAGATTAATTCACCTCACAGACTTTTATATTGTTCACGTACTTCCACCTCACCGGTATGCAATTCAAATCACCCATTCCAAGTTGACAACAGACAACAAGTGAGATTTTACCCATCAATCAATCGACAATCAATGGACAAGAGGAGATATCACCCATCATAGCTAGATTTCCAATATTGTGACAACTGCAATACATCTCTGGTAAGTTTTCACAGAAGTCGTGAAGTTTGTCTTACCTGTTGTTGAGAGATTTGGGAAGGGTCACAGCCTGGAGGTGATTCGACAAAGAGATCAGTTGAGGTTGTCGAGGCAGAGAATGATGCTGAACTCTAAACAATGACAGGTCTGTTGGTTCTGCACCATTACCCATTTTTTAAGTTAATTATGATCTTTCGATCCCATGTCCACATTATTGTTGTGAAAAGAAATTGTTAGAGTTAAATGTATGCTTGTGAATTGAAGTAGATTTAATGGGATCTTCATTCACCTCTGGGCAATAATTCTTCACTAGCATGATGGCCGCTTTGTATTCTCCACCAAGTGCGGTTTGTGAGAGGATTATGTGTTATTGGAATGGAGGGTGGAATGTTTTTTCGATTGAAGCATCAGATTCGCTAACAAAGGCATTCTCAGTTGGCATGCCCACTATCGAAGTGCCAGAACAGAGATCGATAAGGCCAGATATCCTTCTTCAGGTGAAATGCGTGGGGTTGCAGTATGAAAGAACAACCATTTGATTTGGTTCTCCAGCATTTATGGTTGATTCCCCTAAGGATTAAAACGCAGAGAATTGATGCCAAAGGCAGATGTCAGGTGCTACAAAATTTATTCTATTGGCTGGAGCATTCATGGTGGCATGCTAGCCCAAGTATAGAAAAATGAAAGTCAACGACCATTATTCTTTTGTTTCTTTTTATAATAATAAAAAAAAAAAACTTTTTTCTTATCTTTTATTTTCTTTTTAATTCTCTCTTATTTATTTATTTCATTATAAAAATATCTTAATAAAAACAAAAATATATATTTGTTTTAAAAATAAATTTTTATAATAATCAAAAGAATTTTTCGTTGTTTTGTTTTTTATAAAACAAAAATAAAAAAACCTATATAATAATAAAAAAATATAAAATAATAATAAAAATATAAAATAAAACAAAATCAATAAAAATTATAAACTCATTATAACTTATAAAAAAAACCAAAATATTACATAATACATAAACATTGGAAAACTCCAAAAATTGCAAATGGACTTTTTTTATAATTCCTGAGAAACATGTTTTTGCGATTTTACACTAAGCAAGCAATCAACGATGAAACAAGCGTGCGCGCAACAACCACGACAAGAGGTATAAAAATGCATTTTATTTTTACTTTGTCGCATTTGTCCTTCTTTCTACATGTTCTGTTTTTCTTCGAACATCTCACAAGTTTTCATGCAAGATTTGTACTAAGTTTTTTTCAGGTGTGTGGCTGCTCGCATCTTGCTGCTGAAGTGATTTTCAAAAATCACAAAAAAATTCGAAAAAAAGACATGTTTTCTTGACTGCTTGAAGGAGTTGTTACTCATCATAAACATCATGATGTTTTTTGTTACACAGAAACCTTTTCACAAACCCATTTGCGTCATGAATGTCTTCCTCCATTTCTCCTTCAAAGCAGATTGGTCATCCCTGTGTTGAAGCCCATCTTCCATTGAATTATCCTTCATGACTTCGCACATGCATATCTTTCTAAGTCACATACATATCTTTATCTTTTTCAGTTCAATTTTCCTTGTCAATAAAACTATCTAGCTCCCTTTCCATGACTACAATGTCTTTCCATACACACTGTTACTACTGAGATCTTTTCATTTATAGTCCTACCACTCTTTTTATCAGAACTTGTGTTGACTGATGTGTGATTCCTTAAGACCCACCTTTCAACAAGTATTGCCCCATCGACCTCAACACCTTATATGGGATATAGACTAGAGTCCATTTTGAGTACATGGAGGCTTGCATGCCTTAATGGAAAGTTCTCTCGCTGGCAATCATGGGAATACATAAATGTCCCTTGATCGTTAGATATTGCTAGTGGATCGACATCATCTCATTCATTCACACTTCGTAAGATGTACTCGAGTACCTTGGCACTCATTGACATCAATGGTGAGTTTTCCTCGCATTGGTTAATGACATTCATCAATGGTCGGTAATCCAATGACTTCTTTTCATGCTCGACATCGACACATCCATTCGCATGACTAGAACTGTACCATCGGGTTTAGTAGTAGGTGAAGACTATACACTTTTTCATGATTCCATCAGCAGTTGCAGCAGTATTTTTCAACTATATGAGAATACCATAGTTCCACTTTCATACTTCCTCTTTTCCATGATTCATTCAACAGTAGTTCAAATTCCTCCACTTCACATTCTCTGATCTAGTAGTCACATCAGTCACCTTTCATATGATCCTATAGCAGTGACATATTCCATGCTCCAGCAGTTGCATCATCCATATTCCTATTGCATAGTTCATCAACATTTTGGGTAAGTGGAGGTATGTTATTTTCTAAACTTTAATCATGTAATTCCTCAACTGCTAGCAATGAATAATTTGGAAAATTCCCTCCCCAAGTTCCCTTTCCTTTTTACTTCTATGACTTATGACATGTTTCATGAGGAAATGAAACCAATTTAGTTGGGGAGTAGGGGACTTTATTCACTATAATCACTCCACTTTTCCACTACCATCATTCCATTTTTCGTCTCATTTTCAATTTATGAACATTTCTTTTCCAACATTTTTTTTCCAATGATACTCTGTTGCACTTTGCTTCATAAGCATTGTTATATATATTGGCATGATTCACAAATATGAAAAAGGGATTTCTTATACTCAATGATGTTTCCTTATGCACATTGATAACATATATTTTCCAATAAGAATATGGGAAAATTATTATCATAACAGCAAGAGAACAAATAACGAAATGAATGTTGATAACACAAGAACCAACATTCTTTATATTCATGGTTGTCACAAAAGAACCAACCATAAGAAAATGTCATTTGTTACTCATGTAAATCCCATCCTGGAAACATTCATTATCATAACTCAAAGCCAACATTCAGATGCCAAAATTTCTTTAGAATATCCATGCATGGTTGCATGAGGACATGCAACAAGTTAAGTTGGGGGGTATGTTGGGGCTCAGAAATGTCCTATTTTCATCCACCTTTCCCTTCATTATTCTTCACATTTCATCGCCCCATTAAACTTTCATGATATCATTTCATAAATATACTTGGGTTTCACCTTATTATTTTCCACTTTATTCATTTTAGTATTAAAAGGGAATTTTTGATTAAATGTTAGAAAATCGACATGTTTTCATATATATCTAAAAAATGTGTGAGCTTTGTAATGTGTAGGAATATATGAAGGACTAATTCAAAATGACTTCTCGAATACTTCCTCCACCATTTCAATATTTGAGGAGATAATTCAAGCCCATTCCAAGGAGAAAATCATGGAGATTTGATTGGAATATCTTATCCAAGATATATGAGAGATATGTTTAAGGATTTGAAGGGATTATATTTTGTAATAATGCGAAATAGGTTGAGACAAAAGTGGATCTGTAATAATGAGATGGTTATCTTATCTTCAAGGATCTCATGTATAAAAGAGAGTGCTCTATCTTCATGAGGGGGTAGTAATCAAGTAATTAGAGTATGGAATTAGAGTAGTCATTAATGGTAGTCATTAAGATTCGAAAGAGAAAGGGATTCTTAGCTTTGATTCATAGTTTTGGTTTCCATGCTTTCATTATTCTTTTATGAAGATTGATTTGATTATTGTAATATAAGATTGCTTCATTGGTGAGAGATCCCATATGTTGTTGTGCCATTCAACTCTTCACATGTTGTATTTGGTTTTCCTTCATGTAGTTCTCCATTTCTAGATTAATTTCATTTAAGAAATTTCTCATTCCTAGATTAATTCCATTTACGCAATTTGTCATTCCTAGATTAATTTGAATTCCAAGTCGTCTGTTTCAATTTCATGCATTATATTAGAGATTCAATTTCATTTATAGTTTAAACATTATATTATATTAGTCCCACTTCAGTCCTGCATATACTTTGCGTGTTCTTCGTAAGTTTATGAACCTCAGATTGACAAATTAAATAGTTGGGAAAGTACTACAACTCAATTAATACAACATTAGTTCATCCCAATATAACGATTGTCGTTCCCTTGTCATGATTGTTGTTCCTTTTGTAAGTAGTGTTGTTCATTTGAATGGAAAAATTGGCATTCCTTTTGTTACGATTGTTGTCCCTTTGCAGGGGTTGCATCTCTAGAGGATGGGTATTGAAAATGGAAGGTAAGAACCTATGTAGGAAACAAGTAAAATACTTGTTCTGATGCCTACCTTTGGATGATGAATAGAGGTTATATTTTAGGACATATTTAGAGTCCAACAACTCTTCTCCAAGATTATTTTCCCACAGCTCTACGCCTTTTATTAGTAAATTATTTCAGTCATCAGACACCTCTTCTGACCTCACACTTTAGGGAGCATCTCTTATAGATTTATTAACCCCTTAACCCTTGGGACATCATCCGCTTCAGTTCATACACTCAAAAAAACCATTTTTATCCCTTTCTCCCTTAGTTTCAGGCTCAATTTCCCTTTGGTTTCCCTTGACCTTCCTTAAGGGGGTAACCGAAGGGTTTTGTCACCCTCCCTAGTCTTCTTTGGGGTGATCAGTCGCTATGTCTATGTGTATTGGTCACGATCGTGCCTAGAAGCTCCATTCTTGGACTTGGTTTCAATTGGATGAGATCCCCCTCTAATTTCTTTGGGTCTAGTCTATATAAGGTGTTTATTAGGAGCCTGAATATCTTATCCTACTTACTCTTTGGTGTTATCCCTAAATTCCTATAAGAAATAATCCATTTCCCATGAGAAGGGAGGAGAAAAATACTAGCAAACATATGTTGGTGGTTTGGATTCAAGGCTTAGGAAAAGAGCTTGGAGAGAGATCTGTTCATTAACTACTTCATATGTAAACTATATTGTTGTTATGATGTTTTAAAAGAAAGTTTACTAAGTGTTTCCCTCTATTTGATTGGTTATTTGTTCATAAATTCCCATTTCCATAGGTATAATAATTTTATGAGATATGAATTGTTAGTAGATCTTATGTCTATATGATTTCTTTGATATTTGGAAGGTCTCTTGTTTCCTTGCATGTATAATTGTATCATTTGGAGTAGGAACGATTGTGAAATGAAAGGCCAATCAGGAGTGTGTAGGGACAACTATCAGAAATAAGGTGTGATCCTTTGTCACTCTCCCTTAGTTACTTATCATATAGATCAGATCTAGGAAACTTTGTAGCTTGCACTTCTATCTCTATCTTAGGTTTAGGAAGAACCTAAGGGAGATAAAATCCTACAGGGCACAAAACCCCTACAACACCTATCCACTACCACATACAAGTAGTCATGGCCTATCTTAGACACAGGTAACCACCCTACAAAATCCATGGAGATTCTCTCCCAAGGATGAGAAGGAACATGAAGTGGTGTGTACAACCCTAATTTTCTATTAGTGGGATTACAAGTTGAGCACAAATCACACCCCTTTACATGTTTGGTTACAATTCATTTCATTCGAGGCCAATAAAAAAACCTCTACAAATGTGCCACGATCTTTCCTACCCAAAAATTCCTAGATATTAGAGAAGTGTGAGCTTCCCCGATTAGATCCACTCTTTCATTTGTAGGAATACAAATTTTTCCCATATGGTAGAGTAATTTATCCTACAAATAAAAATTGTCCACCTATGAACCATGGGTTAGCCTCTCATATAAATATTTGAAATCTTCATCATTAGAATATTGTTCAATATAACTGACATCAGCTAAGGAATCAATTTTCAAAACAATAGATGCATAAATAGGAGGCCGAGAAAGCATATCTACAACTTTGTTGCTTATGCCTTTCTTGTATCTGATAACTAGATGGAATTGTTGCAAGAATCACATCCAACTGTAGTGTCTTGACCGTTGAATATTGGTATGTGACTGGAGGTAACGTAATTGTTGGTGATTAGTGTGTATGATAGTTTCCTTCCCCATCAAGTAGTGTTTACATTTCTTTACGCTTTTTACCAATGCATACAACGCTTTGTCATATGTAGGATAATTACAAATAGCCTTAGAAAATTTTTATGAATGAAAGAAAATGGGCCTATGTTGTTGCATCGAGATTTCTCCCATGGCATATGCACTAGCATCAGTCTCAATCTTGAAAAGTTGTTGTAGGTTAGGTAGATATAGAAGTAGTGCGATGATGATCTTTTCCTTCAAAGTGTTCGAGGATTTTTTATGTCTTCCTCCCCACTAGAAGACATGTTTCACACTAGTTAAGGCATGTAAAGGATATGCAATATAGGAGAAGTTATAAATGAACTTTCTCCAGTACTGAACTTCCCCTAAAGATATCCTAACCTCTATGATTGATGTTGGCTTAGGCTAGTTTACAATAACTTCAAATTTGGAGGGATATATCTTTAGTTGAACACCTCCTACAATATGACCTAAGTAAACCAATGAGGTTTTTCCAAATTCACACTATGACAATTTTACATACATCTTTTCTCTTTTTAGGACATCCAATATTTTATTTACATGCATTACATGTTCATCCCAATTCCTACTGAATAAAATAATGTCATCTAAGTATGCAATCACAAAGTCGTGTATGAAATGCCTAAATACATAATTCATAACATGCATGAATGTCGTTGGGGCATTACAAATCCCAAATGGCATTACCATCCATTTAAAAATACCTTGTTTTGTTTTGAAGGTAGTCTTCCACACGTCGCCTTCTGCGATTTTGACTTAGTGGTATCCGCTCCTAAAACACAACTTAGTGAATTACACTACATTATTTAGTTGATCCATAAATTCATCTATACGAGGCAAGGGGCAACGGTTCTTCACTGTTATTTTTTTTAGTGCACATAAATCCATGCACATCCTCCATGTGCCATATTTCTTTGGCACTAATACTATTGGAGAGACACAAGTAGAAGATATTGGCTTGATGATCCATCTTACAAGCAATTCCTGCACCTGCTTCTTGATATCCTCATTTTCTAGCATAGACATCATGTACATGCCAATGTTTGGTAAGGAAACATCTTGGTGTAATTGTACTTCATGTTGGATCTCCCTCTTGGGAGGCAATCCTCTCGGTTCCTAAAAAAATTCATCATAGTTATAAATAACATCAATCATTTCATATTTATGAGAAGGATCAGAATTATCAAAATCATTATATTTATCAGGATCTTTTTCTTTCAAAACCATGAGCACAAATTTCTTGCTAGTATTGATGGCTCTCTTTATCTTCCCTACACTAACAAGAGTTAAGTTCTTCATTCTATGAGCTCTAACAATGTATTCCACACCACCTTTTGTGAGATAATATTTGTTCTCCTGCGGAAAGAAGATAACATTCCTATCATACAAATAGGGACTTCCCAAGATAATGCCACAGATATCAAGCGAGACCACATCAATTTCAACCTCATCTACCAACTTTGAAGAAATAAAAATTTTCAATCTACACTACCTAGTAATTTGAAGTTTTTCATCGCCACACACCCAACCAAGAGGGTAAGGTTTTGGATGAGGTATTGTCTCTAAGCCCAACTTTTTAACAATCACTTTAGATATCAAATTAACTTGAGAATCCATATCAAATAAACTATCCACTTTAGTATGTTTGGATACTACTCTAATGTGAAAAAATTCACTTCTCTTCTTTTCAATTTCAGGAGATGGAATTGTAGAACTTGAACTAGCATGAGAGGAAACTTTACCTTGTACTCCAACTATTTTGATTCTCATTTCATCACCTGAATCAGAACCTAATCTTTTTTCATTGTAGAAATAGTTTCTGACTTCCCTTTGTCACCAAATTTCTTTGGTATTAACTCTGGATGTAGCTTCCAATAGTGCTCATCATCATGCCCATCTTTCTTGCAATGAGTGTAAGAGGATTTTCCTTCCTCTTTCTTTGTTGTGCTTTTCTTTTTCCCCTTTCCTTTTCCTTTGAACTTGTTGTTTTGGAACTTGGAAGACTTCTTCATGTGATCTTCCAGTACATTATTTCCCCTTATTTCAAGATGATTTGCTTTCACACACACTTCATATATATTAGTGGGATTAAACAACAACAATGTGTGATGAATGTAATTGTGAAGTGCACCAATATATTTCATCAAATTCTCTGGAGAGTCTAAAAGAATATTCAATGCAAGTGGATTTTTCCTAAACTCTTCTGTGAAACTATGAACATTCTGACCTTTACTCTGTCTCAATTTTTTTCATTCCATCATGGCCTTTTGTACATGACCCAATGGGTAGAATTGCATTCTTAATGAAGAAGTAAATTCATACCATGAAGAAAGGAGTTTACCATTATGCTTGCTACCTTTCTGAAGTTTACTTTCCCACCATACGAGGGATGTGCCTTCCAGCTGAAGAGAATCCAACTAGATATTGAACTCTTCCTCTTCAATCTGTTGTACACTGAAGTAAACTTCAATCTATCTAATCCAATCATTTAACTTATCTACATTAGCTTCTCCATTAAACATGGGAAAATTAAATTTGACATCTAATTTCAATAATGGTTTTTTAAAATCATTTTTCTTGTGATAATTAGAATGATGAGAATGAGAGGAAGAAGAAGAT
>ML783529.1:15479-26020 GCA_009831015.1 Picea engelmannii | reverse complement strand
ATAGACGATTTCAAAATCATAACCCAATATCTTGGTTACCCATTTTTGTTGTTCTTCTGAAGATAGTCTTTGTTCCAAGAAGTATTTAAGACTATCATGATCTGTTTTGACCTTGAAGTTCCTACCTATTAGGTAACGACGCCATTTCTTCAATGCATGTAGTATTTCCATCATTTCCTTCTCATAAATGGGTTTGTGTAAGTCCTTTCCCTTGAGTGGTCAACTTTCAAAAGCCAGGGGCCTTCCTTCTTTCATTAGGACAAAACCAATTCCATTTCCCGAGGCATCACATTCCATAATAAAGGTTTTTGTGAATTCTGGAGTGGTCAAGGCAGGAGCTTTACACATCACCTCTTTAAGTTGTTCAAAATATTTAGTTGCCTCTGGAGTCCATGAAAATGCATCCTTCTTAGTTAGTGTCGTTAAAGGTGTTGCTATTATTCCATAGTTTTGAACAAACTTGCGGTAGTAACCTATCAAACCCAAAAATCCTCTAAGATTATTCAATGTTTTGGAATCGACCAATCCATCATGGCCTTAATCTTGTTAGGGTATACCTTGACACCTTCATGAGATACAATATGACCCAAATACTCTACCTCCTTTACTCTAAAGAAAAATTTGGATGGTTTGGAATATAGTTGTTTCTCCTTTAGTAGTTGTAGCACCTTGTCAACATGTCGAACATGATCCTCCCAAGAATTGCGATAGATTAGTATATCATCAAAAAATACTAACACAAATTTTCAAAGGAAGGGCTTGAAAATGGAATTCATCAACCCTTGGAATGTGGAAGGTGCATTTGTAAGGACAAAAGTGTTATCAGACTAATCGGTAGGTCAAGACACTAACAGATCTCCCTAGATCCACCTGGATCTAGAACAAAACAGGACAGGACATGACTCTTTCCCTAAGTTGTAATCATTGAATCTGCTAATAGGGAGGAATAAGTGACATACCTTTATATCGCTTCCTTAGGTCTTTGTTGCTCCTACTTCGCTCCAGTGCTCTTGTGAGGTCAAGTCCAAGACAACAAAAACCAACCAAAGTGAAGATAGAAAAATGTATTCAACGTCAACTTATGCATATGATCAAGGAATTACACAATAAAGTAAGAGTGACTTTATGGGAAAGGGACATGTCGCTGTATCATATTAATTGAAAGTAGCAGATACAACCTGATCGCCTTGATGTCGCAAGCTTCCTTTCAGTGACCCTTGGTTCCAACACACACACTTTCTCTGTACTTGCATGAAGAAGATCCAATTCCTCTTGATAGACCAACTAGAGTCTTCAAGCCTCTGTCCAAGCAGGGTTCTTCACACAATTGTTTCACCAATTCTTCATTCAATCTTGCTTAACCTTTTCCATGAGAAACCTTTCAATATATAGGAGAAGGAGAGACGGTTGCATGGATGAGGATGATCCCATCAAATCTGAGAAGTCAGTAAAATGACAACCATACGAATGCCAAATCATTTTCTAGAAGATTCCCTTCTAGAACCCTCGAGACATCTTCTTTCCAAGTTTAAAAATAGGTTCGCACCCTGTGTATGGAGAAAACTGCGAGACGTTCACACCCTAAGTGTGGGTGACATGCGAGAATGAGAGGTTCTCGCACCCTAGGCCATAGGAAGCCTATGAACTCACTTTAAAATATGTTTTTGGAAGGAGACAAGGGCCACTTTTCTCAGGCAAAAAGTCCTTGTTGGGAGCCTGAATACACCATTGTTAAGACATCACCTGAGAGACCAAAATCATGTGTAACAGAATGTCCCCCAAAGTATGAGGCCGGAATCTATGACAACCAAAATACTTTGTAAACTTTGTGTGTGTGTCAGAAACTAGGAGTGCACCTAATCGGAAACCTACAAACAACCAAGCATCTGTAGAATATAATACCAGTTTCGAGGTAGGCATTCCCATACTCAGAGCACAAACAGATGACATCATGAACGTAGGTCATGGCCACCAGTTATACACCGTGGATCCATGCCATCAAATATACTGCATAGCCACCAGGAATACACTATGGATCTATGTGAGAAGACTCAAATTAAGATGACATAGCCACGTGACATACAAAAGTGGATCTATGTGTCAACAAATCATACATATTCCATAGCAGCTCGGATCAAAAAGATGAGACCCAGGGTCTTCAATCCCATCACCTGAAATTATGAATCTATCCATGTGATTACATGTGTTGAAGTCGAACATGGTAGAAACCACTTGATTACCAGCCATGGATGAAACCGTTAACAAGTGCGAGGGAAATCACCATTAATGTCAATGACTCCCAAGGTACACTAGTACAATCCAATGAATGTGAATAAATGAGATGAGGTCGGACATTCAACGAAATCTCCTGATCAGGGGTCAATGATGAAAACCCACTGTCGGAAGCGAGAGAACCTGCCATTGAGGCATGCAAGTTCCAAGGTACCAAATAATTTCTAAGTCTTGTTTCCGGATAATGAGTTGGATTCGATGGAACAAGAATTGTCACAGTAGGGCCTTGATGTATCCCCCATCAATGACACGAAATAAGTAACAGATTTTGAAGGTGAAATAGAGTATGAATATAGATGGAAATGGACACAGGGAAGGCTGACTTGGTAAGAATGGACAACTGCAGATGCCCGACTCAATAGAGGTTTTGGATGAACTTCTCTTGAACATATGAATGACATGACCAAGGATTTGGCAGCACTGACCCAGAGACGACTCAAGATATGACCTTGTAGCAAGTCGAATGAGAGACAAATGGATTTCCCAAACCAACTTCAAATAATGAATAGGGGGTGTCATGTTCAAGAGAGACACTTACTGCCAAAAAATATGAATACGAAAACACATCCCATTCCCAAATTTTCCCCCACCATTTCTGGCAAGTACCTCTTTATTTTTATGCAAGCTTGAGGAGGATAACATATGCTTGTTGATGTAATATCATCCTTCGGACCAGTCCCTCGGAGTATGTTTTAATGAACCCTAGGAAGGAGTGGCTCGGTCCCATTACGGGTCTTTCAATGTTTGTTTAACGAGTCCAAAGATAGAAAACTCGAAGTTTTTTCATGATTATAGAGTCTGGAAAAACACTTAAAAGAGAACTCTCTCAGTTCCTTTTTCATAAAATAGTCTGATGAGACCAAAAAAGAGATAAATTATCACCCAACAGATGCCTTCTTCAAATACTTTAACGAGCGTGAAAAGATCAAGATCGCTCGACAATCTTTTCATGTTTAGAGAGTCTGAAAAGAGCTTAAAGAGAACTCCAGGGGGTTCCTTTTTCATATAACCTTTATGATCCTGAAAAAGTGATAAAAGTGTGCTCGATTACATTCTCATGTATTTTCGAGCACGAGAACAAACAAACACCAAGCTCGAGGTTTTGTCTAAAAACCATAAAAAACAGTTATACATACGATAAAAAAAGAGAAAACATTCGTACTCCTTCGAGTGGACTTCAAAGTCATTATATCTGCAAAAGTCACACTCATAGGGCTATTAGGCATTAGGTTTGATGAATAAAACAATATAAAAGTCAACAAGAATGGTAAAAAGTAAATAAATATTGGTAAAAAGGGATTTTACCATTTTCATTGTGATTTTGCCAAGAACTTTGCCCAAAACCCCTCTTTTTACCTCAATTTTCATTGCTCGATCGCAAGAGGCAAAGGCAACCATTTGGCGAACCATCTCCATCAACGAGGTAGGCTCTTGATCTCCTATCTTTTCCATGGTTTAGTTTTTATTTTAATTGGCAATTTTCAAGGTTTTGGATTTGTTTTAGGGCCAAAACTTACGCTCAGGCGTTCTCGCAGGCTAGCCATATGGGACATGCGAGAATGCATGATTCTCGCAGGTGGCCTCAAAGGCACCTGCGAGAATCTCACACTGTGCTAAAGGGGCACCTGCGAGGGCCGAAAAATGAAATTTCACTTTGATTTTTGCTAAACCCACGTTGATTCTCTTCTTATGGTTCTTGTGTAGGCATTTGACCGTCACGATGCTGGAGTGGTGATAAAGAGAACATGAAGAGGAAGATGCCATTTTCGGGAATGACCCAGGTACCATTGCTTCCCTCCGAGACTGTGGGCTCTTGAAATTCTTGCATATTCCAGGCATGAGGGCCCAAATCAGATTGTTGGAGTACCTAGTTCATATATGGGACGTGGACCAACAATTGTTTCAAATGGGATTCCACACCTTGACCCTAGATATCGAGGATATCTACTTTCTGACAGGGTTATCATGGTGTGGGTACCACACTAGCTTGACTGGTAGCCAAGGCAGTGGACTCCCTATGAGTGAGTATTGTCACCAGTACTATGTCCTAGAGGCAGAAAGAAGCAAAGGTAAGGTGGCTATTTGGGGGGTCCAAGACTTGACCCTGAGAACCATTATTTTCACCATAGCATGCATGGATAGGAGCGCAGATCCACACATGGCTCTCCAGATCTACTTCCAATATGCCATAGAGTGCACAGAGCCACAAGTCTTCAACTCGTTGGATGCAGTTCTCCGCAGTATGAAAAGGTAGTTGACGAAATGCAGGAAGGGTGACCTGAAGCAGTTTGGGTATGGATCACTTTTGGTGTCCTTATTTCTTGAGAGGGTTCCATTACTGAGATTATAGGTTGAGTGGGGTTTACTGGCCCCACAAGATCTGAGGATGCTAAGGTGGTGTAACCTCATGGTCCGACACGTAGTTGGGCCTATCATCAAATACAACGATTCATTCTTTGACTAGTTGCGGCCACAGATGCTGATGGTTGATGACTACACCTATGCCGGATAGGGATCTGGATTTAGCCCTACCTGAAGACGCTCAATGGGGTGACCTAGGTAAGAAGTACACATTTTGTTCTTTTAAATGTTTTTGTGATTTTTATCATATGAAATGTTTTTATGTTTGTCCAAGAACTGATCAAAAATATCTTTTTGATGACACAGATGTGGGGCCATACCGACCTCCAGGTACATCTCCTATTCAGCGATGAGGAGAAGCGGCTCTAGTGCCACGATGGGATGTTGAAGACTATGAGGCAGTGGAGAAAAACTTAGAGGGGTTGACTACTGACATTTCGGACATGCCTATTGGAGAGATCCCTCGACATTATCAACGCCATACAGTGGGCGTGTCAGAGTCTATTGGTTGATTTCTTCGTAGGGTTTCCTGAGAAGTCGTTTGTTATCGCGAGCGTCACCCATGATGCTAATTTGTAGAAGCTATGAGCTTCAGATTTTGAAATTTTGGTCCTTGGACAAAAACTTTTTGTAAAAAACTTTTGATCATTATATACATATATATGGCTTCTACCGGCTTATCTTGTGTTGTGTGATACATGTGATGTGATTGGTTTATAAATGGCCCAAATATCTATCTAATACATAGTTATCTAATGCATCAGTTAATGTATTTAGACATCTAGGAATATGATGATACTCAATATAATCAAAATAACATTCCAAGAGGCGAATTTGTAAATATACCCATAATAAAATAGGACTTCGAATATCATAGACATTACTTAACTATAGTACTACTAGCTACGAATCGAGTTGTACAACCAAGTGACGGATACCGAGGGAGATAGCATCAATCAACAATTTTATAATGGAGCTATACTCTGTAATATTGTTGGTCGCACGGCCGAGACACACACCTCGTAGAGTGATAAGTTCGTTTGTAGGGGCGTAAATCACCCAAGCAGCAGAAGAAAGGTTCTGAGTACTACGGCTAGCACCATCAGTGAAGCTAATGTGGGGTAGCGAAGACTCTGACATCTGGAAACCAAAAACAACGTAACATAAGCGACTAAGAGAAAAGACTAGATAACGAAAAATCACACTACAGTAACACACAAGAAGTATGATACAATAAAATACAAGTACTCATGCATTGGTAATCTTAGGCATAGTACTTCTTTAAGTACAACCCATTTCTGGGTTCACTCAAAGGGATACCATCGTAATCTACTAACTCGTAAGTTCCTTTCTCCAAAACTCGTTTCACAATATACGGACCTCGCCACATGGCTTCAAATTTTTCGACTCCCAGCATATCCCGATCTTGTTCATAGAGGAGAACCAGATTGCCTTTAGAGAAAATGCGAGGCTTGACATGTTTGTCATATTGGGCCTTAACACGTTTCTTCTGGGCTTCAATGACTAGGGTAGCATCGCGATGAGTTTCGTCTAATCGCATGAGATACAACATATGTTCTTCTTCGACAGAAGTGTTTCGGAGGAGTTCGACGGCTAGTTTTAAGGAGGGTATCTCACATTCAATCAGTAGGATGGATTCTAGACCATAGACTAACCGGAATCGTGTAAACTTGGTAGCAGATTTAACGGATGTCCGGTAAGCCCACAATGTTGAAAACAACATCGTGTGCCAACTCGTTTTGTGTATCCCTATCATTCGTTGAAGCATGGTTATGAGGACTTTGTTAATTGCTTCAACTTGGCCGTTGGCTTGTGGGTAATAGGGTGTTGAGTTTTCATGGAGAAGACCCAACTTTTCATTGAGTTTGTACATCATGAAGTTTCTAAAGTGGCTACCGTGATCGGTGACGATAGCCTGAGGAACACCAAAACGAGTTGTTTTATGAAATGGGTCGTAAAATAGTCTACGGATACAATAATGTATCCATGCCCCCCGATCGAGTGAGGGTGACATGTCATGAAATCGATACCCCATTTCGAAAAAGGACCGACAGAGACCACAGGGTGAAGAGGAGCGGGATGTGATCGTATTTTATGGTTGTAGGTTTGGCAAGCGTGGCATTTTTGGACGGAAATTATACAATCATTAAATAAAGAAGGCCAAAAATACCCAGCTCGCAAGATCTTCTGGGCAGTAGCATACCCAAACATATGACCACCACAGGCTCCAGAATGGCAATCATTTAGGGCTTTCTCGGCTTCGTTAAATGTGAGGCAGCGTCGAAAAACTGAGTCAATCCCACGATGATAAAGAGTATCACCGAGGATAATATACTAACAGGCTTGGTAGCGTATTTTACGATGGTCAGTACTAGACAAATTGGGCCAGAAATTTCAGGTTTGGAGATAGATGATGATATCTCTGTACCAAAGATCGTCGGAACCAATCAGGAAAAGGGATTCATCAAGTAATGAATCGGCTACTACATTTTCCGTCTCAAAGTAGGGAATGTCGCATATCAACTCAGAAAACACTAAGGATTTCTTGGACTTAGCGCATTCAAATTCTAAGTCAAACTCCTGGAGTATCATGATCCATTTGGAGTATTTTCCCCCTAGCAGTTTATGTGTAAGAATGTGTTGCATAGGGTTGCAGTTAGAAATTACCATAGTTTTTCGAGAGAGGATATAGTGCCGGAAACGTTGAACTACTTGGACGGCTGCCAAGGCCAGTTTTTCAACATGTAAATACTTGGCTTTGGTAGGCGTTAGACTTCGACTCAAGTAATAGATGACATGTTCATCATGAGAATCATCCTCCTGGACAAGAACCATTGCGATGGTGTAATCTGAGGCTGTGAGGTAGAGGAAATAATCACGGCTGTAATCCGGTGGGAAGAGGAGCAGAGTACATGTCAGGGACAGTTTCAAAGCTTCGAAGGCTTTGTTGGCGATGGTATCCCATATGAACTCAGACCCCATTTTGAGTAGTCGAGTAAATCCAAGAGTTAGCTCGACATAGTTCAGGATGAAATGAAGAAGAAAGTTTGCTTTCCCTTGCAAACTTTGTAACTGGCAAAGCGAAGAAGGAGGAGGGAGATTGAGAATCGCCTCGACCTTCAAAGGATCTACCCGAATCCCTTGAAGTGAAACAATAAAGCCTAGAAGTCAACCAGATTCTACGCAAAAGATGCATTTGTGAGGATTCAAATGTATATGGTAAAACTGGCATCGAAGGAAAATGGCTCAGAGATGTATCGGATGATCGACATGGTGCATGGAATGAGAAGGTAAGTCATCGAGATATGGCTGCACTATGTGCTTGATATCATGGAATGCATAAGACATAGCACGCTGAAAGGTTGCGCCAGCATTTTTAGACCAAAAGGAAGTTTTCGATAGGCAAAAGTGCCCCAAGGACAAATAAAAGGGGTTTTATGTTGGTCCTCGGGAACAATATTGATTTGATTATATCCGGAGAAACGATCCATTAGAGAGAAGATTTCACTTCCGACACAATCGTCGACAATCTAGTCAACGAAGGGGGTAGGAAAATTGTCTTTAGGACATGCTTTGTTAATATCCCTATAATCAATGCACATGTGGATTGTGCCTTGTTTCTTGTCGATTGGGACAAGATTGGAAACCTAGTCGGTGAAAGCCACCAGGTAAATAAAGTCGGCTTTGAGAATTTTCTCAACTTCAAGCTTGATAGCGGTTTCTTTACGTGGGTGGACCAGATGAAGGCGTTTCTAGATGGGTTTAGCATATGGGTATGTCTTGATCTCATGTATCACAATGTCAGGGTCAATACCCAGAATTTCTTCATAGCTCCAGGCGAAGACGTCACAAAATTCTTTGAAAAGTGACTTGTAGGTGACGATTTCTTCAGGGGAACACGAAGCTCCGATATGCACATTTTCGACAATTCCAGGTTTTATGGATATGTCGAGGGGAATGGTGGGTAAGATATTGCTTAATTTCCCTTTGGAAAACACATCGTGTGTAGATTCAGGAACAGTGGAAATGACGACCACGGTCGATGAGGTCGAGATCCGTTGGTAGCTCTCGATGGTGTGTTGTTCCAGGAAGAGGATGGAACGATGATGTCTATTGTCCCAGGGGGTGTCTTCCATAACAAACATAATCATTTCATCCATGGGAAAAATGACGCAGAACGGATCTGGAGATAAATCACCAAGAGAGGGGGTAGAAGGAGTTGTCGATTGAATGGCCTGATAGGCGGATTCAACCGGGCTCAATGACATTTCGTCGCCATAACGAAGATGATCACCGGGGTTGGGTACCATCCATGGGTCATGAGACGTAGGGGTTCCATGAATAGAGGTGGAGATCATGTTGATTGAAGCGACCGAAGGATGTGGAACATCAGGTGGCAGGATGGGGAAGGTACCCATTAACGAGGAGTCTTTGAGAAGACCCACACCGACGTTCTTGTATGTGCATCCACGTTAAAGAAGGCTAATTGGTCGACAGTAAGTACCTTTCCTTGATGTGGGAAACATACAACATGAAAAAGAGTCGACACAACTCCGTGCATAAAATCAATCCAGTTGTGGCCAAGTAGAAGGTTGTAATCGAGAGGAGCGTCAAATACTTCCACTTCAACTTGGACCATTTTGCCTTCTAACATAATTGGCAATGAAGGGAGGACACCGTAAGGCTTAAAACCAGAGCCATTAAAGGCTTTGAGTGTGTTGTGGAATTCAGTCAAAGGAGGAGATCCGATGGATTTCCAGCAACTAGACATGACACACGTCAAGGCACCCTCGTCGATAACAGTTCTACAAATGTTTTTTTCGGAGATAATGACTTGTATTTGGAATGTGAGTTGACGGGGTAACCTTGGAATGTGATCTTCCAATTCAAAAATTATTAAATTCGTATCTGTAGGGTCGATTCCACCGATAGATTTCAACAGTTCCTTCCGTTGTATAGGAAAACTTTGAAGGACTTTGAGGGATGACATTGCGGATGGTGCTTGGGCCAGATCTTCAACAATACTATAGTTATGGGTAGCATGCGCATGAGGATTGAAAGCCAATTTTTGAACGACGCCCTTTGGAGGAGGGCGAAGGACTATGTCGAGGCTCGGTCGTTCAAGATGAAGAGGACCATTGGTAGGTGGAGTCATGATAGATGGTTGGACCAATGAAGGAGGTATAGCATCAACCTTCTCTTTAGAGGAGGAATAATCTTTGGCTCGAGTGGTAAGTGTGATGTCGTTTTTCATTGAATCTCCTGTACACATTAGGACAGAGGATGTATTAGAGGGGGAGGGTTGGTCGTGAATGACCAATTGGGCCTGTTGTTGAGAAGGGAAAGGTTGTGACAATACGGCTGGAGTGGGTGGTTTTGTGGTCCCTTGAAGGAACTTAGTAACCTCAGCTCGTCGTGGACAATCCTTAGTGTAGTGATCATCACCACAGATAAGAAAAGGGTATCAGGGTTTGCGCTTATCCCTATCATCAACAGGTGGTGTTTTGGTTCTCTCTGTTTGTGAATTATTTTTGTCCTCCTTATTCTTACCATTTCCCTTTCTAGATTTGTTTTTACCGGCGAGGGTAGATTGAACAGCATTTACCTTAGAAGTCTTACCAGTGGGAGGGGTAGGAGACGGAGCATTTTGAACATTAGAAGAAATGGGTTTGGGGTTGTTGTTGGAGGTATGGACGGAATGCGGTCTGGCATCGAAAGTGACAATCACACTGTCGGCCGCATGAGAAGTGTAGAAAATCCAGGAACTATCAGCAAGACTTCTTGGCCTGTCTTTGACCAAGCAAAGTCACTAAGTTTCTCTGCTGTTATAAAATGGTTTTCTGCTGTTTTATGACAGCCAACTGTAG
>ML783528.1:607768-637344 GCA_009831015.1 Picea engelmannii | reverse complement strand
AATAATATTATTCATAGGAGTTCTCAACTCCAAAATACAACATTTATTCAAAAATAAGTCTGTAACCATAAAGTAATACTTATTGGTATGGATATCATGTGCTTCACAAGTTGCTATGGGAAAGAATTCAACTCAATGTTCTTTCCCGACACACCCTTATGATTTCAACCACCATGCCATATGCATTATCAATTTGCCTCTTCCTTACTATACTCACCCTCCAAGCTCAAGCATCCCCTTCTTTGCTACACAGTCCCTCAGGCGATCCATCATGTACCAAGGTGTTTCCGCACAAGGAGAGCACCAACTTACTACCAGAATCCCACTGGAAATATGTAACCTAGTAGAAATCATAGGATTTCAGTGTCCTAACAATATCCTTATTCTTGAGCTTTCATCTTCAATAGCCATCATCTCATCTATATCACATGCGTACCGTCATCATGAGATATCATCATAGCAACTTTACTTATAAATTCAATTTTGTTTCACAAGGACATTCAATTTTCCAAGTATGACTCATGAGATTCCTTCTCATAACGTTTGGCTCTTGCAGCAACATGTATCGGTCTTCCTTATGGGCTTACACCATTATCATATCCAAGACCATTCTTCCTACAATTTTCTCAACTTTCATTTGGCCAAACAAATTGTCAATACCCATGCACAATATCTTTTTATTTCACCTTTACCATGGCTTATGAAGGGATCTCAGAATTGTAACATGCTAACAATTCAATCACTTCTATCTATTAACCATATTAAATGGAATGAAACTATCATTACTTACACATGCATTATCAATACCCAATCTTTTCATAATGCACTCAAACATTACCAAATAAATAAACCGGTGCACCAATACCCATGTCCACATCTACACAATGCATACTTGCATCGACTTCAAAATACCACATATCTATGTCATTTATTCCACCATGGTGAGTTGGAAGGTCTAGCCAACACCTCAACAAATCCTTCAAACTCTTCCCCATTTACTTGTTCAACCATTTGGATACCTTCCTCTTCGACCCATACACAACACTAGGAACATAATCCCTTATCATTCTTTAGTGTCAGCAAAGAGGTTGCAATCCAAACATTGGTTATACAAGGGAAGACCATTGAGCACTTTCATGGCACTATAGCCCTTCCATATCCAACCACAACATGGCCTCAGACATGGCTAGCTCTATTGGCATCCATTGCTATAGCAAAAGTATTTCTCCTGACTTGACCTGGTTATGATCTCATAACTAACATAGCATACCATTAAATTCTATGTAAATGCATTCAAGCATTAAACAATTTTTTGTACCTTCAAATCCCTTTGTATTTACACATCAATTCAAATATTGAACTTTAACTAAGGGAATCCTTACCTTAATTCCCTTCATCATTTATGCAACATAAGAAACCAAATGCATGCCTGCATGGTTGTTATCAAATTACTTGATGCTACCCGATCAACTAACATTTTGTATAAGCTTGTAGTCCCCCTTCTCAACCACTCGATTATCATTCTTACCGTTCTCGTTTGTCTTCATATAGATGGCAATCGCATGCAGCGACAAAATCATCAACATCTCCAACCATGCTATAAAAAAATTTATTGGATACACAATCCATCATTAGTCATATTTAATTATCATAAGATCGTTATTGCATATATATAACAATAGACTACTCTCCGTCTACAAGCATACCACATGCATGTCCAAACATGTCTATATGCACTAATGCACATCAATATGCACCAAACATTCACCATTGAGTAATGTTGTTGATTCATATATAATTTAAAAAACATTTGGTAACCCTCACTTCTATTCATTATAATGTTATGAGGGAGTTGTTTTATGGATTTACCTATAATGTGGAAGAACATAGATTTTTATCATGGATTTACATGTGATGTGAAAAAAACATATATTTTTATTCTGTGATTATGAAGTGTGAGAGGGAAGTTGTGTTATTTGCATTTGATGTGTAATGTCAAAAACATTTTTTATATGATGAAATTAAAAAAATAAAAAAATATTATAGTATTGTATATATATTTTTTAGTTAAAATTTGAAAGATAAATAAAAAAATTTATAATTTATAATTTCATGTTATATCCATTTATATATATATTATAATAATAAAAATTTATATTTATAACATTATAATTGGGTTGTGTTATGGATTGACATGTTCAATATGTACTTCAAAGTAAGTGTCTATTCTTTTGTCTTTTTATCTTTTGTTTATTAATTTTTTTAATATTTTTCCTTTTTAAACACCCACCCATATGGTATTAGCAGCTGAGGTCGTTGGTGTGAAGTGCTGCATGTATGTTATTCACCATATTTTGAAAAAGGAAGTGTTGTTGTTACATGGATGTAAAGTTCTGCGTTGTAAGGTTATTCATCATATCTGAAAAAAGGAAATCTTTTGTTTATTAATTTTTTTAATATTTTTTCTTTTTAAACACCCACCCATATGGTATTAGTAGCTGAGGTCGTTGGTGTGAAGTGCTGCATTATGTTATTCACCACATTTTGGAAAAGGAAGTGTTGTATTTCATGAATGTAGAGTTCTGCGTAGGTATTCACCATATTTGAAATTGTGAAAAGGTAGTGATTGTTGGTTTGAAGTTTTGATATTAGTTGATGTAAATTTAAAGTGTTGAGTGTCAAAAAGTTATTTATTAAATAAATTTTGGTTATATTTAATTTGTTATGTTTAATTAATTGAAAGTTGTTTATTAAATAAAATTTTGTTAATCTTAATTTGTTATGTTTAATTTTGTATTTTTATATATTGAAAATTTAAATTTTAAAGACAACATCAATTTGACTATAGATTGGGAGAAAGACCATAATCAGTAAAAGAGAAAAAAAGAAACATTGTAGTATAGATTAAGAAAAAAAAGACACCATAAACAATAAGTATAAAGGAGGTGAGACATTTGAATGCCAATAAAATATGTGATTATGAATTTTATATTAAAAAAATAAAATAAAATGGAAAAGCATTTGGATGTGAAGGGTGGGGAGACATTTGAATGTCAATGAAATATGTGATTATGAATTCATTTTATCTTGATATAAAATTTATATTAAGTTTTTTTTTTTTCATAGATATTTGGAACATATTAAAAAAAATGAACATTATAACAATAACTATGGATGGAACGAGAAAATCATAAATAACAATAATTATAAACATGATTGAGAATAATAAATAACAAAGAAAATAACAATAATGACAAGAAGAAAATAAAAGAAGAGAGAATCTAATAAAAGACCATGGATTAATAGGAGAGACATTATAATGCTAATGTAAAATGTGATGACTATATTTCAACACAAAGCACTAATTTTATTTTTAAAGATACTAATTTTATTTTTAAAGAGATCCTTTTTTTAATTGAAGAAGAATAAATAGAAAATTATTTTTTAATTAAAACAAAAGAAAGTAGCTTTGTGGACGATTGTTTGGCTAGAGTAAAAGTGTTGAATGAATGTTAAAACAAGTTAGGTCATTGATCTGAAATTTAACTTGATCTAAAATTCAAGATCTTTAACCATTATTTGCATGTGAAGTTTAACTGTTAACCACCTTAGTAATGCAAAATTAAAGAACATCCATCAAGCACATGAGCATATAAACATGTAAGCAAACCATCTATGAACAAGAATTGGTAACGGAGTTCACCAGACCCCCTGGCTACATCTCCAGGCCACTTTCCAAATGGGAATGTCGATAGATTAAATATTCAAATGCTTACAAAGTGACTTCTGAATTATGTCTGTCATATACAGTAACAGACTTCAACAACAGCTGCAAGATGAAATTCTGAGACTTTTAAGTATGAACATGGATACCTTTCTGTGTATCTAGAAGGTTCTGTGAGAAATTTTCTGTCTGGATGCCAGAATGCAAAAATTGAAGCTGGATCTGGAATCCTTGCGAAAAACCGAGACTTTTGAGTATAAACTCGATACATTTCATAAACTGAACTCAGAATGCCCTTCTTGGCACAATTCCTAAATCTCCCTCTGATCTATACAGTGCGTACGGCCTCGAGATGCATGCAAATCCATAACCACCTCGAACTGTGTGCAAAACCACCTCGATCTATGTGCAAATTCACCTCAGGCTGCATGCAAAACCACCTCAATCACTGTGCACAACCACCTCGGGCTGCGTGTCAGCCTCTGCCTGCATCAAAACTCCTCCTCGAGATATGTGTCCATTGCTCATTTAAATAATGAGAAAAACCAAAAAAAGGGGGGGCGTGGCCATAGGCCACGCGCCTATCCAAATCCCACCAACATCGACAGCTTTTAAGCTTACCTCGCCACTTCTTGCCACGTCTCATGGCGGTGGTGTGTTGGTAGATATGGTGGTTATGGGGATGGAAGTCCCGGGGTCAAACCCGCAGGCTTCTCCTCCCACCTCATATGCATATAGTTTAACATATGGTTGGTGCGTTTTATATGGTATGTTTTAACATATGTTTTGGGCGCGTTTTATATGGTATGTTTTAACATATGGTTTGGGTGCGACTTTGGATATATGACATGTTTTTTATAGCATTTAAATACCAAGGGGGGGCCTTGGTGTTGGCAAGGTCAAGGGCTAAGCCCTTGACCACCCTTCTTTTTTTTTCCAAACCATGGGGTCATGGTGGCCTTTTCACAAGGTCTTTGGTTCAATTCCCATAGCCCCAAATTAGATTTCTTAACCATTTCTAACCATTTTTCACCATCTTTGACGAAACTTCCACTGCTGATATCTTTGTCATCTGGAGGTCATTTTTCCCAAAACGAATGTCACCAGAAAGCCGTTGACAAGCTCTTCCCCTTTGTAAGATTTAATTTGCATTTTGAATACTTTAACTCTATCGAATTTTGAGATGATCCACCTGGATCAAACCTTCCCACTGGAAAGCTTTTTGGCCACAAAAAGTATGAAATCATTCAGAAAATAAGTGAGGACATGTTTGTCTCACTTGTCCTGTATCACCTATCCATTCTTCCTGGAACCTGTACATCTGACTCAACAACACAACAATCAACACTGCACTGACATTGTTAAGTACATTAATCACATTCTTAATCACATCTTCATTCAACATTGTCGGAACCAACCACATACTGCTGATGAGTAATAAGTGGAATATAAATATTGAACCTGTGAAAGAGATTGTACCCAAACCATGCTGACTTTTAACCATAGAAACACTATCAACCAAAACAGGTGCATTGTAATGAAATGACACTTCCTTTTCATGCTTAGGATTCTTTTCTTCCTTACATTGTATAGACATAAGTGTCAAATTTCAACTTGCATTAACAACCCTTTTTAATTGTTGTGTAGTGCCCAATGATTTGTCATTTTTGAATGAATGTGAATGCACTATGTACTCAATTCCTTCTTTAAACAAGTGATATTGATTATGTTCTCGGTAGAAGATCGCTTTTCGATCATATAAGTATGGCCTACCCAACACAATTCCACAAATGTTTAGTGGGACCACATCAAATCCAACCTCATCTACAAACTTAGATGTAATTGAAAACTTTAAATCACATTGTTGTGTTACTTGTAATCTTTTATCTTTGCATACCCAACCCAATGGATAAGGTTTCTTGTGTGGTTTCGTTGTTAATCTCAATTTCTTTAACTACTTCTTCTAAAATAAGATTAACTTGAGATCCAGTATCTATGAGTGTGTTGACCTTTGTTTGTTTTGTAATCACTCTTATATGAAACAATGCATTGCTCTTTCTATCTTTAGAATTGTCATCATTTTTAGAAGTAGAAGCACATGAAGAACCAATGTTAGCATCATTATCAACAATAGATTTACCTTTCACACCTACGATTGTTATCTTTGTTTCATCCTTGGAATCGGATCCAAGGTCCTCAACGATAACCGTGGTTGTTTGCTTCCCCTTCCGATCTTTAAACCACTTCGGTTTCATTTCAGGATGTAACTTCCAACATTTTTCCTCTTCATGCCCTTGCTTTTGACAATGCGAGCATGTAAGTCTCTCATCACCCTTCTTCATTGTAGTTGCATGTTTAACTTTCCACTTTTCCATGCCTTCTTTTGCCTGGACGGGTTCAACTAAAGAAACATCATGAACACTCTTTCCTTTTGACTCAATGTGAGTTGCTTGAACACACACCTCATCAAGGTTAGTCGGATTAAACATCAATATCATATGATGTAAATAAATATGCAATCCTCCTATATATTTGAAAATAGTTTCCTGAATGTAGAGAGGTATACCAAGTACCAATGCTCTTTTTCGAAATTCTTGTGTGTATTCTTGCACACTTTGTCCCTTACTTTGTCTCAAATTCTGCCAATCCATCATAGCTCGCTGCATATACCCTAATGGATAAAATTGTTTTTTAAGTGCTTAAATGAACTCATACCAAGAGGAAGCGATTTTGCCTTTTGTGGCAAGATCCTCTTGAGATCTGATCTCCCACCAAATGAGAGCAGTCCCTCCAAGTCGGAGAGAAGCCAACTGAATTTTAACAGCATTTTCAGTAAACTTTTGAATCCTACAATAAACTTCAATTTGGCGGATCCAATTGTCCAGTTTTTCAGCGTTAAGCTCTCCATTATACATAGGTAATTCAAACTTAATACCAAGTTTTAAATGAGGCATATTAGGATCAACTTTTGTTTTTAGTTTTTCAAATGGAGAAGGAATATAACCATCAAGAAGAGATGGAGAAGTTGGTGGGGTTTTAGGAGGTTCCTCACCACCTCCTTCTTTTTTACCTTCTGTATGAGATGGTCCACCTTGTTCACCTTTCTTTCGATCTTGATAGAGCTCCTCTACCATCGTTTGCATTCTCATGAAATCTTTCAGAAATTCCCCTTCAGAAGGGATAGAAGAAGTTGCTTCTTCTCCTTTTGGTGAAGACATCCTTCCTCTTCTTGATCCAATCTCTGGATCAAACTCTTCAAGTTCTCCTTCACCACGCTGAAGCTTGGATCTTGTTAACATCAACTCACAAAGCAATGGTTAACCTCGCTCTGATACCAACTTGATCTAAAATTCAAGATCTTTAACCATTATTTGCATGTGAAGTTTAACTATTAACCACGAATTGGTAACGGAGTTCACCAGAGCCCCTGGCTACGCCTCCGGGCCACTTTCCAAATGGGAAGGCCGATAGATTAAGTATTCAAATGCTTACAAAGTGATTTCTAAATTCTGTCTGTGATATATAGTAACAAACTTCAACAACAACTGCAAGATAAAATTATGAGACTTTTAAGTATGAACATGGATACCTTTCTGTGTATCTGGAAGGTTCTATGAGCACTTTTTTGTCTGGATGCCTGAATGAAAACACTGAAGCTGGATCTGGAATCCTTGCGAAAAACCGAGACTTTTGAATATAAACTCGATATATTTCAGAAACTGGACTCAGAATGTCCTTCTTGGCACAATTCCCAAATCTGCCTCTGATCTGTATAGTCCGTATAGCCTTGGGATGCGTGCAAATTCACCTCGATCTACGTGCAAAACCACCTCGAGCCGTGTGCAAAACCACCTTAGTCACTGTGCACAACCACCTCAGGCTGCATGCCAGCCTCTGCGTGCATCAAAACTCCTCCTCAGGATCCGTGCCCATTGCTCATTTAAATAATGAGAAAAAACAAAAAGGGGGGGGGGGTTGCCATAGGCCACGCGCCTATCCAAATCCCACCAATATCGACAGGTTTTAAGCTTACCTCGCCACTTATTGCCACGTCTCATGGTGGTGGTGCGTTGGTAGATATGGTGGTTATGGGGACGGAAGTCCCGAGGTCAAACCTGCGAGCTTCTCCTCCCACGGCGTATGCATATAGTTTAACATATGGTTGGCACGTTTTATATGGTATGTTTAACATATGGTGGGCGCATTTTATATGGTATATGGTTTGGGCGTGTTTTATATGATATGTTTTAACATATGGTTTGGGCGCGTTTTATATGGTATGTTTTAACATATGGTTTGGGCGCAACTTGGGATATATGGCATGTTTTTGATAGCATTTAAATACCAAGGGGGGGCCTTGATGTTGGCAAAATCAAGGGCCAAGCCCTTGACCACCCCTTTTTTTTTCCAAACCATGGGGTCATGGTGGCCTTTTCACAAGGTCTTGGGTTCAATTCCCATAGCCCCAAATTACATTTCTTAACCATTTCTAACCATTTTTCACCATCTTTGACAAAACTTCCACTCTTGATATCTTTGTCATATGGAGGTCGTTTTTCCCGAAAAGAATGTCACCGAAAAGCTACTGACGAGCTCTTCCCCTTTGTAAGCTTTACTTTGCATTTTGAATACTTTAACTCTATCAAATTTTGAGATGATCCACCTGGATCAGTCATATTGGTGAGAAAGTTACTTCCATTGACTAAGATCTTAAATGATATGACAAGTGATTTTTAGAGGTTTATAACAAGTTTTGTATCAAGTGCATAGTTTTTAGGTGTTTATGAGGTTTATAACAAGTTTTGTAGCAAGTGCATAGTTTTTAAGTGTTTATGACAAGTGTTGTATGAAAGGTCAAAAGTAAGGTAAAAGGTGGGATTTGGAAAATAGGGGAAAATATTTTTATATAGTTTTAATAACCAAAAGTAAACAATTTTATAAAAATAAAAGTAAGGTAAAAGGTGGGATTTGGAAAATAGGGGAAAATATTTTTATATAGTTTTAAAGACTATATAAAAAGACTTTGAGCAAAAGATGAGAAAAAGAAATTAAATACAAATATTTTTCCAACAAAAAGCATAATCCCCATTAATAGTATTAGATTTACCCATTTTGCTTATAAATGCACAGAGAAAAAATAAAAAAAGTAATGGAATTAAAATCAAGAATTATAAGGTCAGATTGTACATTGTTGATGAAGATTGTATAAAAATTCTTAAATTATCTTTTTTTAATACAAACTTATATGTTGTTGTAATGGTTGATTTTTTACATACAAATGGATTTTTGGAGCCTTTTTTCCAAGAAGAAAATTAACTCAAATTTATATAAAGTATAAATCCATTTACAAAGCAGTTGGCTTGCTGTTAATATATGAATATACAGTGCTGGGCATTAAAAACAGTTCTGTTAGCATAACTCTGTAGCATCCGCAATACTTCATGTTCCTTGTTGTTCATGGCAACAGAAAATTACAAAATCCTGTGTCATAGCAATGCTCGCCAATACCCTGGTCGTCTGGAATGCACACTAAGGCGACGAGACTATACCTACAGATCGAGGCTTGAAAGTAAAGGCTTGAAAGAATGTGACAGTCCATTGTAGCTCAAAACTGATAGAAGGCCGCTATGATTCAAACAGATTGATACTGGAGATAGAGCTTTCAATTCCATTGTCAAAATGAAAGATCGAGAGTCGCCCAGGTACTGCATTAAGAGCCCTTTTGGATAAGGCATCGGCCTCAGAATTAAGATACCTGGGGATATGCTGGAAGTGTACATCGGTGAAGAGAATAGCCAGCTCCATTGTTCGTTGCTTCCATCCCTCCAAGTGTATGGACTGAAGCTGGCAAACCTGGTTGATCCAGTCGATTATCACTCGAGAGTCTCCTAGGACCAGAAGGTGATTTAAAGACCAGCACGAGGCAAGGTAGAGAGATGCCCACAGGCCCATGAGTTCAGCTTTGTTGTTGGATCCCGAACCACAGTTTAGATACCATTTGGTGATTCGGGAAGAATGAGTCTTGAACGTTCCGCCCGCCCCACAACAGAGACCGTTAGGCCAAGCAGCACCATCGAAGCAGACTAGAGTACCACCAGCCATCAGCGAGTGATCACAAGCTTTATAATGGAGGGATTTAACTGTGGTCGATTGCCAGGTGAAGGAGGAAAGAACTCTGTGTAATACTGCTCGACAGGAGGGGGTCCGACCCTCAAAAATCACATGGTTCCTCTCAATCCAAGTCTGCCAGCAGACGTGTGCAGCCAGTGAATGAGGAGCATGTCTGTCCGATAACCAAGATGAGAGACAATCTGAAATAGTGATGCCATTCCAGGCCAGCGGAAGTGAGAACTGCAGAGATAGAAGATGCCAGATGTGTGAAGTGAAGTTACAGTGGATCAGGAGATGGTGTATGTCTTCAGTTGCTTGATTGCAAAAGGGACAAATCCCAGGACCCTGCCATCCACGCCTACAGAGGGCCTCCCAAGTGAGTGCCTTGTCCTTCACACAAAGCCAGAAGAAAAGAAGGAGCTTGAGAGGAATATGCCAATTCCAAATCTGGTGATGCCAAGGGGGATCAACAACGATGGGCTGTGTGTGGATGAGGGCCTCATAAGTGTTTTTTACTGTAAGGATACCTGAGCCATCACCTCCAGCCCACAGGAGAGTGTCACGAGTGTTCCAGAGAGAGATACCCACCGATTTCAAAGCAGTGGTGAAAGCATCCCATTCCAGTGCCATGGAACCCTGTAGCTGAAGTGTGCTGCTATGTAGCCAAAGGTCAGGGAGGTGGAGGGCGCTGGCAGTCCTTCTCATCTGAGCCAGGAAAAAAAAGCTTTGCGAAGAAAGCAGAGATCTGAGCTGAGGCGAGAGAGAGATTATCCAATCCAAGGATTTTGTCCCTGCCAAGAGAAATCTCAGCGCTCGATCCGGGCTTCCACCTAAGCCAATGAAGAATCACTGGCGAGGCGGAGAGCAAACCCTTCCAGATGGGTGAGGCCCGACCTTGGTCAAGAGTGGTCATCCGGAGCCAAGGAAGAAGCGGAGTGGCACTGAGATACTTGTCCATAATTACTCGATGCCAAATGTTGTCATGTGTAACAGCGCTCCAAAAGGTACATGCTAAGAGTGCTGTGTTAAAAATGGAGAGATTTTTGAGCCCCCAGCCCCCCCCCCCATGCGGGGCCTAACCAGTAGCTGCCATCTGCACAGATGGAACCGACGTTTTCCGGCGCGATCGTTCCACAGAAAGTTAAAAGAGAGACTACGCAGCATAATGATGATCTTATTGGGGATTCGGGGGAAGGTCATCCAGTAGATAGCGAGGCCTTCAAGAACAGATTTGACAAGAATGAGACGTCCACCCAGGGACAGCCACTTATTGCACCAGAAGCCAATTCTTCTTTCAAATAAAGCAACTAACCAGTACCAATCAGCAGATGTGGAGACTCCCGGTTTCAGCCTATAGCCCAGATAAATGAAGCCATCTTTCAAATCAATAAAAGTGAAAGGGATGGATCTTTTGAGTAGTGTAATCTCAGCTTCTGAAATACCCCAGTAGTGTATAGTGGATTTTTGAGGATTAATGGACAGACCTGTGGCTGAGCAAAAAAGTTGAAGTATCTCCATGATCGCCTGCCACTCCGAGAGATCGGCATTTGACATAATGAGAATGTCATCTACAAACATAAGATGTACCATCTTGATGAACCTTGAAACCTTTATACCCGATATCCGGTGTTCAGAAATGGCTTTAGCAAGGAGAAGACTAAGGTTGTCCATGAGGAGAATGAAGAGATATGGTGAAAGAGGGCATCCCTGTCAGAGCCCTCGTTCGCTTTTGAAGATGCTTGAAGCCTCCCCATTAATCAATATCGCAAAGTTGGCACTAGTAACACAAGCCATTATCCAGTCCGTGAACTTGATGCCAAAGCCCACCGAGTGAAGGACTAGTCTCAGGAAAGCCCAATCGATGCTGTCAAATGCCTTTTTGAGATCAATTTTCAAAATCAATGCCAATATGTAATAGAAATTTAAAAATTAGTTAGATTTTTACTCTAAACGAAAATATGTAGAGTAAAAAGTTATATGACAATCATAATATATATTATGAGATACAATACTATGAAAATGTATGTCTTTTATCTTAAAAAATAATTAAACTAAATACATGGTCATAGATGTGTGTGTTAGACTATTAGGTATGGTAAAAGGCTTTATTTCAATCATAACATGTATATTATGATATCTTAAAATATTAAGACTCTGTAAAATCAATTATTGTAAATAAATTCTTAATAAAAATAGAAAAAAGTAATTCTTCAATAATATTTTAGGCTTTTTATTTCAATCATAACATGTATATCATGAAATTAATTATTATATTATGATATCATAAAATATTAAGACTATGTAAAATCAATTATTGTAAATAAATTCTTAATAAAAATAGAAAAAAGTAATTCTTCAATAATATTTTAGGCTTTTTATTTCAATCATAACATGTATATCATGAAATTAATTATTGTAAATAGATTCTTAATAAAAATAGAAAAAAGTAATTCTTCAATAATATCTCACTTTATTGAAATAAAGTTTAAAATTCATATTCACTTTATTGAAATAAAGTTTAAAATTCAGTATTATTATTATATATATATATATATATTCTAAACACAACTATAATGCTACTATAAATCATGACTTCAGTAATTATAAATACATGTTTAACTTATTTAACTTTAAATACATACTAAACCTTTGCATGTGAATTCAATACATGTTTTAACTTTAAATGCATACTAATAAACCTTTGCATGTGGATTCAATACATGTTTTAACTTTAAATGCATAATAATTGCAAATACATGTTAACTTATTTAACTTTAAATGCATACTTTGCATGTGGATTCAATACATATTTTAACTTTAAATACATACTAATTACACTTTAAATACATACTAATTACAAATACATGTTTAACTTATTTAACTTTAATACCAAACCTAAACCTTTGCATGTGGATTCAATACATGTTTTAACTTTAAATGCATACTAAACCTTTGCATGTGGATCCATAAGACAACTCAACTATAACATTACTTAAAATGATTTCAGTGCAATTATAACAATTAACACATTGATTTCAGTGCAACTATAGCAATTAACATTTAACACTGATTTCAATGCAACTATAACAATTAAATTGATTTCATCCAACTCAACATTATTCAATCATGATTAACATTACTCAATTATTAACATTTAACACTGATTTCAATGCAACTATAACAATTAACAACTATAACAATTAAATTGATTTCATCCAACTCAACATTATTCAATCATGATTAACATTACTCAATCATGATTTTAATGTAATTATAACATTAAAAAGGCAATGCATAATACTCGATCGATCAACATTACTCAATCATGATTAACGTTACTCAATCATGATTTTAATGTAACTATAACATTAAAAAAGTAATGCATAATACTCGATCGATCATGATTTCAATAGGCAATGCATAATACTAAATCATGATTTCAATGTAACTATAACATTAAGCCAATGCCAACATAATAGTACTTTGGATGTGGACAACACAACTCAATCATAACACTACTAAATCATGATTTCAAACTCAACTCTACAACTCAATCATAACACTATTAAATCATGATTTCAAACTCATCTATTACACAATGAAACCTCACCACTCGATCATAACCCTACTAAATCATGATTTCAAGCTCAACTATAACACAATTAAACCTCTGTATGTAGATCACTTCACCATGCTATACACATGCATAGTAAACTTTTAAACTTTTCACCATCACAATGTATGTCATCTGTTAAACCTTTAAACTTTAAATGCTACAATATATGTTATCTGTTAAGCCTCTAAGCTTTAAATGATCCAATGCATGATGCATGTTGGGCTCTAGAGTTTTTCATTAATTACACTCACGCTTCCCAGTCGTAGTCATTAATACATCATGGGCAACTAGAAAGCACTATAGCGACCATTTTAACATTTTGTGCCTATACAAGCAAACTTTGGACAAATCTTGGTTATATAATCTCCATGTCCATGCGGAATGTCATCCACAACGAATAACACCCAAAGAATTTTTCCACAAGAAGTCTTTAAAACACCATATGATGGATGTAAATGTCCAGATTGAATGGCCCTAAAAATTTGATTTTGCTGGGTTGCCATTAAATATGTAGCTCTGCCCTTTCAAAAACTGGCTCTGCTTAAACCTGGGCCGAGCAACATTTGAATACTTTCAATTAACCGGGAGATGAATTATTCTACCATAAGCAGTAATAGTTGTCCACTTTACGAACAAGATTCTTTTTATTCTCCACAAACCATTCAATACAATTGTTTCATGTGACCTTGAATCCCCTGATATATTTTTAAAAATTAACAGCTACGGATGTCCTGGTAACTTCATATTGGAAAAGATCTTATAGCCACTTAAACAGAAAACAGAGAGAAACAACCTTCCAGTTCCTCGAATACATTATCATACCGTGAAATTTGCAATTTGTAGTCCTTACATATTTTCTCCTCCTTCCAACAGTTTTTCCAGTTGTCCTCTGATCTATTCCTGAGTTCACACTCCGATATTTACAATAAAACACACTGCTCTACCAATATCCATGAAAACATAACTCATATAAGCATACTAAAACACCTCTTATGGTCACAACTTTGAGAGTTGTACACTTAAACCACATTTTTCCTCCCAGACTCCTCGTCCCAGAACAACAGGAGTTCTCTCTTAACCTGAAGCTCCAGTAGAAGAATCATCAGCCTCTGGAAACAACAACATTTGCAGTGTTAACAAAGCTTCATTACTTATGCCAGAGAAAACTGACAACAGGATCTACACAATCCATTCACATCCATGCTTCTCTACACAGCTTCAATAAAGAGATTCCAGCACCTCACTAGAAAGCATTGCTCCTGACAAGTTGTTAAAACTTAAATCCAAGGACTAACATAGGAATTGTTTGATCGGATCACATACCTTTACTGCTGCTGCTACTGCTAAGAATGCTTTGGAGGGGTGCTAATGTCAAGAGATGTCCCATACTTTTTGAGAAGAGCGTCAATGCACCACCCATGACCATCATCCATAGTAGGCATCCTGACTTCCACAAAAGGAACCACAGGACCGTCAGAATCTGGCATTGTCACTCCTGCAAATACTCTCAACACATTGGATGCATCAACATCCATACAGACATTGATTACTGGAATGCCTTTCGGAGCAGGTGGGATTCCTGACACCGTAAAAAATCCCAACAAATGGTTCTCCCCAAGCTTCCCTTCACCTTCATACACAACAATCAGAGCCTCAGACTGATTGTCATGACTTGTTGTGAAAAATGCATCTCTCCTTGCTGGAATAGTGGCATTTCTGTGAATAATGGGCACAAAGTCCGCATCATCAGCTCTGACGCCCAAGCTCAAAGGAGTTGCTTGAATCGTTAGTAGGTCAAGGTTATGATCAGAAATTCCTGATGCAATTGCCCCTTCCAGAGCAGCACCACATACTGCAGCTTCCAAGGGTTTCATACCATCATATATATTCTTGCTTTTGCAAAGCGTCAGAACCAGGCTCCGTATTTTTGGAATGTAAGAGCAGCCACCGACAATTACCACATCCGCTATGTTCTCCACATCTATCTGTGCGTCATGTAAACACTGCACAATAAGGTTTTCGCATTTTTGAAAAACCTCATTATTGACTACCTCAAATTCATCTCGTAGCAGGGTTTTTGATATCTTCTGCCCACCTCCCAAATCAACTTCAATAGAAGCACTAGTATTCATAGAGAGAGTGTGGATAGCTTTCTGAACAGCGATTCGAAGCATTGCAGAAGATTTGCTCGCATCCCTACTTTTCGCCGCCGAAAGAAGGTCTACATTGGGGGCAACATGCTGGATAACATTTTGTAAGATATCCTCACCTCCAATTGCATCCCCTGCAAGAGCTTTAATCTGAGAAACCCCCCCAGCTGTGGCAGCGACAGCAACGTCACAGTATCCAGCACCCATATTGAAAATCAGTGCAAGTTTCTCAGTTCCACTTCCCATATTGGCCTGAGAGGCCATCTGTTGCTGCTGAGCATACAGCAGGGCTACTGCTGTGGGTTCTGGCATCAAACGAAGAACATGCAACCCAGCCATAGCACAAGCCCTTTCAACACGAGTTTGCTGAAACCGGCTAAAGGAAACAGGCATTGTTAATACAACGGTGCGCACAACGCGTCCTAGCTGAACCTCGGCCATGGCTCGCAACTCTACTAGCAAAATCGCAAGTACTTCTTCCGGAGTGGTCGACCGCCACACCTCATTTGTTAACGCTGCAATGAAGGGGCGCACACCGATATCCAAAGTTTGCACCATATATGGCAATTTCTTGCTATTGTGAACAACAGGATCAGTGTCCATTCTCCCAATTAATCTTTTCACATTGAAAATTGCTTTTCCTGAAAGTATTTCTTGCTCGTCGTTGGATGTTTCTGCGCTTATTCCACTCGAAGGGCTATCACCCATGAAGAGAACATACGAGGGCATCATTTTAAGTCCTCCGGGGTTTTGTAGAAGCTCAATCTTCGAATCCTTCCACACGGCCACACTGCACTGGAAGGTTCCGACATCGATTCCGATGGCCGTTTCCACGAAGGGGATAGCATGCTCAACATCATCGCTGACGGCTTCATTGTCAGAAGCCACAGTATAAGCGGTCTCTGCCTCAGTCATTTTTGCACCAAAACCTTAACTTTAACCCTTACTTAATTCCGAGTTAAACAGTAATAACCGGTCGACAGAAAATTCCGTTATTTTCAAGGAATGTTCATGCAAATCCACTCAAAATAACAAAATATTTCACTATTCTTCTAAGAGTCAAGATCTTTGGAAAATTACTACAACAACAAAAAAACCCGGAAATTTAAGCCACGCAGAACCCTTTTTGTTTAATACAACGGTGCAGAAACTCCGTTTCGCCTAGCAAAACCTGAAAATCGAGATTTATAACGACATTACGAGACAATTTAAAAAATAAAAGAATAAAACGCCTAAAGTTTAACAAAGCGTCTTAAAGGAGGAACTTAAGACTATGCAATTTAATGTCCAACTCGGCACAAAATCAACGGCAGCCATGAAAAGATTTTAAAACTCAAGGAAAATCTGGCAGCTCATCATAAACCTTCCCAGTATTCTTGAAAATATGTAAAATGACTCGCACTTCATACATTTCATTTAGAACATTACATAAACATTTTCAAAAGGAAGCAACGCTAGCGAAAATCTCAAGCAAATCGCGAAATCCTTACCTTAGAAAACAACTGAAAAATAAAGACAAGCCGCCACGACAGAAAAACAGAGGAAATCCTGAAATTCCAGAGTTCAAAATAGCAACGAATAGTATGAAAATACATTGAAACAAACCTGTAAATAATAGCGACAAACCGGCCCCCAATAATAACAGTAGAACCCTGCCAAAGTTTGTTGAGCAGAAACCAAAGAAGACTGAAATCACGCCACAAGGGAACTTTATCGAACCGAAAACTGGCTCCGAACGGCTTAAATGGAAGATTGAAGACAGGCTATTCGTAGTTCAGACTGATAAAATGCAAAGAACATTACCATAAGGCCAGACATGGTACCCAAATTTGTAGATTTCCAGAGCTTCCCGACATTCCCAGATCCTGCACCGTTTATTTCAAGAACAATCGAGAAGAGGCTTCGTACACGTGTCAATAAAGCTCAAATAAAATCAAAATTTGAAAATATTCAACGCAGATCTACAGAACCCCCTTCGTCGAGAAAGATCTCATCGTGGTGGTGTGATCACCCAAGGGTGTGCTGCTCCTCGGTGGAAACGTGGAGAACCGAAACGATTCGTATTCATTAAAGTGATAAGTATCATCCGACACTCGAGTATTTAATGGTCAAATGTTATGATATACATGGTTGGATATTTGAACTTATATATCACTAGATGTTTTTTTTTTTTTTTTTAGCTTAACTTTAAATACTACGGATATGATTAGCGGATATGATTAGGTTTTTTTWCCTATATAGTGGGGAGGGGGGCATTAATAGGAAAATATATAGTGGGGAGGGGGCATTAATAGGAAAATATATGATCACTCACCAATACAATAAGTATCACACCATCTTGAATAATTTATTGGTGGTTATTATTTTTTTGAGTGATCTAGAATTGTTAATTTGTGTTGTTAGAAGAAGACAAGCTTTTAGCCAAAGAGAAATATTTTTACCTCATGAAAATTTGATTAGTTTATATAGCGCTAAGAGAAACACTTTTACCTTAGAATTATGGAGATTTGATTAGTTTATGTAACGCTAAGTGAAACACTTTTACCTCATAACCTTGATTAGTTTATATAAGTAAAATTATTTTTTAACTTTTTACTATATAATTTTACAAACTAAGTTTATAAATAGATAAATTTTATTATTTTATAAAAAAAATTGGTTAAGTTTTTTAAATTTTAATGTTTTATTTTATTTTAATGTAGATCAAAATTTTTAAAAGATAAAATTTTATGAAAAAAGTTTTCATCAATTATAACTTTTTTACAAAATTTCTATTAATTTTCACTTAAAACAATTAAATTAAATTATTCCATTTTAGATTTTACTAAAAACAAAAACAAATAACATTAAGAATTATATTAATATGTTAATAAATGAAAAATGTTTGTACATTCAATAAATACTAAATCATGACACACATAAAAAGATAAAGTAAACTATCGAGACCCACTTAAACCTTTTTTTGGGGGAGTATATGTTAAGTCCCTTTAAAGAGGATGTATTAGTCGCCAAATTGTTGAAGGCTTCCAATCTCAAATAGAGATTTGTTACACTTTTGACATTATAAGTTGCGAGTCACCCTCAATACTTCGAGATTTCAACCAACTAAAGTCATTCAGCATGTTTAAGGACATGATGATAAGAGGCCAATATTTTGATATGGATATTATGACATGTTTTTTTTAAAGGGATATTATGATGTTTTTGGCATAAGATAGGATGAGATCACCTTTCTCATTTCTTATCATGCATTTAAACCCTATAAAATATGGATTAAACCTTATAAAATATGGATTATTCTATGAAGTATTTTTAAAAATGAGTTTTAATAAAGGGACTAGAGATAAAGTAAACTATTAAGGTTCACTTAAACTCATAATATTTTTGTTAGCCATTTGTTAAGTCCCTTTAAAAAGATAAATTTGTTAAAGATTCCAATCCCAAATAAAGAATTGTTACGTTTTTAACATTATAAGTTGTGAGTCACCCTCCATACTTAGAGACTTCAACTCAAGTCATTGATCATGTTTAAATCCATGAGGATAAAAGGCCAAGTATTTTGATATGATTGGTATAGTTATTTATGGATATTATGATGTTTTTGTAATAAGATAGGATGACCTTTCTCATTTCTTATTATGTCTTTAATCTCCTTTGGATTATCCCATGAACCATTATTAAAATTGAATTTTAATAAAGGAGTTAGAGGAGACATCAATTTTAATTTATTAATCATAATCAAACCAATGATACATGGTGATTGGTTAAGCAATTGCATTGGGATTCCCATGAATGTCAATTTACAACAACCCATTACAATCCTCTTACCCATTACAATCCTCTTGAGATCCATTGAGGACCATACCTTTGTGAGATTGGATTCATATATTTACTAGGTTATTTTCTTTTGTATGATATGAATAGGGAGATACTTATCCTCATGATGGCAATGGTTGCCACATTGAAAGTATTATGATGGAGATGCATAACAAGGAACATTCAATGTAACGTCCCCATCCCATTCGAAGGACATTATGGTGTGGAATATACATAAAAACAAAATTTTATGTTAATTAATGTAATTCATTTATAGTGAACTCATTTCTTGTAGCTTTCAACTATAAATTAAAATAGATTTAGCTATTGTATATAACCACAAAATAGAAGCATCTACAACATGCTAATAATCAACATGAAATGCAGCTAAATAACTCATTACAACATCATATAAATCACTTCCAAATACACAGAGTTCATGCACAACAATTAAACACACAGTTTAACACAATAGCAAGATAAAACACTTATCTTTTCACAACAATTGTGCAACCAGCTGCTTGGGACAAACGTTCCACCCAACCATAGACTGATTGTTCCAAATCTCACCAGCCAGTCACCCCTGAGCTATGGCTAGCAATCCACAAAAGAGGGTGGTCTCTCACAGTCCACTCACATCTCATAAAACTCTCAACCCAATTGATATTCTCCTACAATTATCTTGATTTTCCATCGGCTCTCTTCCTCTTGACCTGTCCAACCCAAGGAATGCACCATTTGTTTATCAGGGATAATCCAAGGGATGTGCCATATGTTTATCAATATTAACTGAAGGAATGTGCCATTCATTTATCAGGGTCTCTCTAGCACATGTAGCTAGGAATCTCTTAGTTGGGTTCTCAAGGGAACTTGTTGATAGGAAAACTACCAGTAAACCAACAACAAACACTTGTTGTTTCAGTGAAAATCACACTGGAGTTCACTCTTCAGTCCTAACAACCTGGTTGTAATGTCCCCACTTTGGGGCATTAGGGTATTACAGGGTGTTATGATGACCAGAGTAGCCAGATGGAGATTATAGCGAGTACATGAGCTATCAAAGGATATTTTGGGGTCCATCTTGCATCGCTCATCCTATTTCATCATTATGATCCATACTGCACATATTGGCTTTGGTTCCATTGCATTCCGACGATTTCCATGAGTTTGAGTATTTTGAGCTATAGGTTAATTAAATTCACTGAAGAGGTCATTTTGGGCACAATACTTGGAGGAACTTCTCAATGTAATAGCTCATTGGAATCAAGAGGAACAACACTATAGGATAAGATGATGAAAAGTGACTTTCAGTGGCCAAGGAAGCCACAAGGAGAGATAAGATGCTTTTCAGAGGTAAAAAGGTTAATTAATTAATTAAAGTGATTTAATTAATTAATTAATAATTAATAAAGTAAAAGTCACTTTGGAGGGACAAGGTGAGCAGGAAGTATAAAGGAGAGGCAAGGGCCTCTATTCTTTCATTAATGTATGATTGTCATTTTGATATCTGGCTTCTAGCTAGTGAGCCCATACCTTGGGGGTTTTGAGGGTTTTGACTTAACAAACCCTAGAGGACAATTCAATGGTGAAAAATTCCACCTAGCTTGTCCCAAGCTTGGTCTCGGGGATGCAATACTCCCCCACACCATTTTGTTTCAGATATACTCAATTGCAGAATATTTCTACACCAGTTACAGGTATAGGAAGAGAGAGGGCGCACCATTGGGGTTTTCCAGCAAGGGGGGTGCACCATTCATTGAAGGAAGGTTCGATCTATCCAAGGAGAGGGGATTTTGGAGATTTGAGTACCTGGGCTCTTCTTGCAGGGTCTTCACCATCATTTCTAATGCCTTTTGGGAGAGTTATATGGTACAGATGATTTCCTAGAGTATTGGGACGAATTGGAGAGAAAGAGGGCATTTTTGAGATTTAGATCTATTCAGTTTTGAGGGGTTATACTTCAGATCTGGCGACTTCACCCAGTGACTTACAGTGTCCCAATCTATCTTCCTAGCAAGTTTCAGGGCATTTGGAGGCCTCCTTCATCAGGGCCAAAATTGTAGGGTTTGACAGTTTTCAGGAGGGTGCAACTTTATTGGAGGATTCAACATTTGGAGGAGTTATCCATAGAATTTTGGCATGAGACTTCGGGAGGGTGATCCTATCACCCCGATCTATCATTCTATCGAGTTTGGACTCATTTGGACTCTTCCTTCAGTTGGGCTAAATTATTGAGTGTTTAAGTCTTCTACTAGAGTGTGACCTTTCTAGTTGGGGGTTTGGTACTTCATACAACCCATATCTCTTCTTGTATAAGTCTTCATTGTGTATTCATCCTTTGTAGGCTTTCATCTTCTTCCCGGGAGCATTTTGTAGAAGCTCTTATTATGTTTATTAGATCCATCTATTGATCATTCTAGATCAACTTCACTCTTGTATCATGTTCTTGCTCATTATATTAATAAAGGTCAGATATTTGCTATTGGTTCCATATCTTGTGTATATTGTATTTCCATTGATTATATCTTCAAATCTATGTGTGATAATTGAATATAAACCCTAAGGCCGAATTAAAGAAGTCAATCTGCAAGTAAACACCCAAACATAAGTAAATCAACAAAGTGTTTGACGAGATGCCACAACTAGAAACAGTTTAAAATTCATGCAAAAACATGATGTTCCTGGCATCTTGGCTTGGGAACATTACAGTGGTATCAGAGCGTAGATTCCTACCATTCAGTGGGAATTAGCGCATGCAGAGCCATAAAGGGGTCTTCCATAAGGAGAGATGGATGTGTGGGATTTTACTGGAAGGATTGTTGATTGTGAGAGAGAATATCAAACCCCCAATAAGATTTTCAGAGATCTAATAACATTCCATAAATTTTTATCCTTTAAAAATCCTAGTTGGAGAAAAGATAAGGTTACACATTGGATCATTGTAGTAGAGGAAAAGAGAGCCAAAGAAGCTAGATGGAGGGAAGAACAAAGAAACCCCACACCCATTAGGAGCAGGCAACTTTGCTACAGTTGCAAAGTGCCTTGGGAACCCGATCATAGATGTAGGGGTAAAGGTAAGAAGCACATTATTGAGGTACACTATGACAATGATGATGACGTGTATGAGGATGCAGAGATATATTCTTATTTGGAGTAGCTCGATGATGATAGAGACTCTTGCACAGAGGCTAATGATTCTTTCACGCTTGAGGATGATAGTGACCCTTGTGCCTTGGAGGAACAATGGGATGGACAGGATGATAGCATCAGTATTTCAACAAACATATCACATGGTGGTGTTGATAACCCTACACCTCAACAGAGTGGTGACACTAGTGGGGATTCACACATGTTGGCACCTAGATTTGATGAGCTTCCTATGAGGGTCGTGACACATTTTTCATCCTTTCAGGCACCCACGATAGCCACGTCACATGAGGATATCAGTGGCATGTCAGATATGATGGAGGAGCCTTGTGTGAGGAATGCACACCATGGACATATGGATCCACAGATCCAGGAGGAGATACATGACGTACAAACAATTGACCTTACACTCACATATCAACATGAGGAGAGTGGGTCACTTCTTTTGGAGACTCCATTGTTTGATTAGGCCGTGGAGATTGACAGTTGGATGTGACACTTGCTTCCAAGACCATCTTGCAGTGATGAGGATGTACCCTTTATTGGTTAGGAGGACTATAGCATGTGTCTAGACACATCTATATGGTATCCAAGCGCAAATGATAGTAGCAGGGTGAGTGAATAGGAGGATATAGCTGCTCACACTGGATACAATATGATTCAGAGGGAGATAGTTGTTGGGGATGGTGTGCAGTCACATATAGGAGGACCCAGTAGCACAATGGTCATGGGGACAGTTCAACGCTTTATCTTTTGTAGAGGATATTGTTGGGGATTCCAGTGTTGGCACTAGCAGTGAGAGACATGACGTAGCACCTCAGCATGACTATGATCAGGATTCACACTACTTGGCAGGACAATTGAGAGTCAATGAGGATATGATCATGGCAGCCACTAGGCGCAATAATGACACACATGCATTGGTGACAGATTATTGATGGAGGGCATCAGTGGCACATGGTAGTTCAGATGAGGGATTTTCCATGGATGGCTTTCATACTCTCAAGGAGAGAGTATCTATGATGAGGACAGACTACCAGCAGTTGTTGACAGATAGGGACTACTTGTTGAGGATTGGCGAGATGTATCATGAGGCTCTGAGGGAGCAGGAGTTGGAGGTGGACAAACTTACTCAGGAGTTGGAGAGCACTTGAGGATTCTTGAGAGGCACACAGACAACCCTTCAAGAATCAGAGTCCAAATCAGATGAGCTTCTTGAGGAGATTCGTCAGAGATCCACTTCATATATCTTAGTGGACACTCAAATATATCATTCAGTCACGTTGCTAGAGGATGTTGGTGTTCTAGCTGAGGAGTACCCAGGATCACTGATGTGTATGGGGAGTTATGATTCAGAGGTGTAGGAGTCACACTCTACGAGGATCTTTGAGATAGTCGAGCACTCACATATGCATGGGGACTCCAGATCTAGGGACAGTTTTGAGGACACTTCCATTTGTGTTCCCAGAGCGTTTGAACTTCCGGTAGAGGGTGATCCAGTAGTACACCTAGGATCTACGATGCAGCATGAGTATACGAGAGATGACAAGAGTATGCCAGAGCATACAGTGGTGAGTGATAGCTCACAGAGACATGATGAGATGTATAATGGGATTCAGAGGGGTGTATTGCCTTGCAGGGAGGAGACACACTTAGGAGAGCATGTAGATGTCACTCCTTTGTAGCAGCACATAGTTGTGAGAGATCACCTTCACCGTTTCAATAGTTGCATGGGACATGAGAGATGGAGGTTGGTTGACCAGCAGTTGGAGGAGTTACTCCCGGTTACATTGGATGATTGTGGTTCAATGATGACCATAGGCGAGTATTCATCATGGATATCGATGGACGAGCTTCTGGTCGAATCCTTGGGATTGACCATGGCATGTGATATCTTCCAGCCCTACAGTCAGCTACAAAGGTTCTTGTTATCCTTTTCCTGAAATTGTTATCATAGACAACAACATGAGGAGAGACAGATAGTGGCAGAGGTCATGGAGACTGGTTAGGCTGAGACCGTCTGACCTAAGTGATTTTACGACATACAATAGGACAAAGGTGGACCGTGATAAGTAGACAACTGAGACTTTGTGCATGATGGTGAGCATCATAGGCCAGGTGATAGCAGACAACTCAGAGGGCGACACAGATACAGATACTCATGAGGATGATCATAGAGGGCTTCCGACAGTGATCAGTATAACACATGAGCAGTTAGCGGGGATTGGAAGTGATAAAATTCCAAGTCTTCCATGGGATCCGGGGGTTCATTTTGTTAGCAAGTTCTTTCACTTCATGAGGACCCAGGTGGCGCTAGAGAGCCACATACTTCATTCTGGGTTAGTTTTGAGTGGGCTTGCAGGTACTTGTCCTATGGAGCGAGACGGTTTCTCCCTCTTGATCATCATGATCAAGCATGGAGATGGTTGGGCAGGTACTACTTCCACAGAGATTATCTTACAGATGCATCTTATGGACAACAGGTCCAAGTGCCACATGTATTTTAGTTTGAGGATCCAGGAGTGTGGGATCCAGTATATATGCATGGAGCATTCTGGCATGGTCAGCGTAGTGCAGCGCCAACATGATGATCTTCGACATAGACTAGCATGGGACCTAGGGATTGCAAGGTTGAGCATTTTACTGACTGATAGAGGCGAGTGGACCATTGTAGGGGAAAGTTGTTATGACTTTCCATTGAGCTTCAGTGCCGAGGAGAGGACATCGCTTGAGGGTGTCTCACGGAGGTCTTGCAGTACCTCATTTTGGCATCAACATGTGCAGTTAATGGAGGCCGTGTTGATCGTGGTAGTGTCTTGGAGGATGGACTCATTCTGGGACGAGGCCATGTGTCATGTACAGGAGATTCACAGAGTTGATATATTTAAGGGCTATGCTTCACATGGTATTGCAATTCACTTCCTGATATGGGACCCCAGAGGGTGGAGTGTATGATAGTTCATCTCTGGATGGGACCTATTGTGTGTCCCATACATGGACATGGGACCCCAATATTGTATTTGGATGGGTCAAGTTATTGCTTGAGGATACACAATATTCTAGCAGGGAGGACTATTATGTCCCCACTTTGGGGCATCAAGGTATTACAGGGTGTTATGATGACCAGAGTAGCTAGATGGAGATTACAACGAGTACATGAGCTATCGAGGGATATTTTGGGGTCCGGCTTGCATCGCTCATCCTATTTCATCATTATGATCCATTCTGCATAGATTGGCTTTGGTTCTATTGCATTTCGACAATTTCCATGATTTTGAGTATTTTGAGCTATAGGTTAATTAAATTCACTGAAGAGGTCATTTTGGGAACAATACTTGGAGGAACCTCTCGATGTAATAGCTCATTGGAATCGGGAGGAACAACAGTACAAGATAGGATGATGAAAAGTATATTTCAGTGGCCAGGGAAGCCACAAGGAGAGATAAGGTTCTTTTTAGAGGTAAAAAGGTTAATTAATTAATTAAAGTGATTTAATTAATTAATTAATAATTAATAAAGTGAAAGTCACTTTGGATGGACAAGGTGAGCATTAAGTATAAAGGAGAGGCGAGGGCCTCTTTTCTCTGATTCAGGTATGATTATCATTTTGATATCTGGCTTCTAGCTAGTGAGCCCATACCTTGGGGGTTTTGAGGGTTTTGACTTAACAAACCCTAGAGGACGATTCGGTGGTGAAAGATTCCACCTAGATTGTCCCAAGATTAGTATCGGGGATGCAATAATCCCTCACACCATTCTATTTCAGATCTACTTAGTTGCAGGAGAGTTCTACACCAGTTACATGTACATGAAGAGAGAGGGCGCACCATTGGGTGTTTCCAGCAAGGGGGGCACACCATTCATTGAAGGAAGGTTCGATCTAGCCAAGGAGAGGGGACTTTGGAGATTTGAGTACCTGGGTTCTTCTTGCAGGGTCTTCACCATCATTTCTAGTGCCTTTTGGGAGAGTTATATGGTACAGATGATTTCTTAGAGCATTGGGACGAATTGGAGAGAAGGAGGGCATTTTTGAGATTCAGATCTATTCATTTTGGATGGGTTATACTTCAGATATGACCTTGAGACTTCACCCAGAGACTTGCAATGTCCCGATCTATATTTCTATCAAGTTTCAAAGAATTTGGAGCCCTCCTTCATTAGGGCCGAAATTGTAGGTTTTGGCAGTTTTCAGGAGGGCACAACTTTATTGGAGGATTCAACATTTGGAGGAGTTATCCATAGCATTTTGGCTTGAGACTTCAGGAGGGTGATCCTATCACCCCGATCTATCATTCTGCTGATTTTGGACTCATTTGGAGGCTTCCTTCAGTTGGGCCGAATTATTGAGGGTTTTAGTCTTCTACTAGAGCGTGACCTTTCTAGTTGGGGGTTTGGTACTTCATACGACCCATATATATTCTTGTATTAAGTATTCATTGTGTATTCATCCTTTGGAGGATTTCATCTTCTTCCCAGGATAATTTTGTAGCAACTCTTATTATGTTTATTGGATCCATCTATTGATCATTCCAGATCGGCCTCACTCTTGTATCAGGTTCTTGCTCATTATATTAATAAAGGTCAGATCTTTGCTATTGGTTCCATATATGGTGTGTATTGTATTTCCATTGATTATATCTTCATATCTATGTGTGATAACTGAATATAAACCCTAAGGCAGAATTAAAGAAGTGAATCTGTAAGTAAACACCCAAACATAAGTAAATCAACAAAGTGTTTGACGAGATGCCACAACCAGAAACAATTTAAAATTCATGCAAAAACGTGATGTTCCTGGCATCTTGGCTTGGGAACATTACACTGGCTCTTCATTTTTCCAGCTCCAAATCGCTCCAATTACGCTCCAACATGCTCTAGAATTATCCCTCCATAGTAGCATCAACTTCAAGCTCTATTTCTTGCTCTCTAATTGTTTTTCCATGCACAAAAACTCAATGTATAAAACTATTGTCCCAACCCATACAATTCTCCTCTCTTTGGATTACTTTTCTTGACTCACACTCTTCCCCAAGCTGATTGTACTCAAGCCCCATGTGCCTAATAACTTTGGGATATGACCACTCACACCCACCCTCTTACATGTATTCAGTTATTGGTTTTGGGAACACTCAATCACAAATGGGAAGGTTCATATACAAATAGAAATTCAGGAAAATGGGTTAAATTAATATACATGGGTATTTCCGCTTTGGACCGCTCTTGGCCATTATCCTAGACACTCCCCTCTCTTGTGGATTAATTCATCATCCCTCTCTTGTCCATGTCCCCTTAGCAACTAGCATCACATTTTATTAATAAAGCAAGGAAATACAATTCACATATTACATCGCTTGGTCATAACCACATATTATATCTACATAAGCATTAATTAAATTGGGGATTATAGTGGGGATGTTACACTCAAGCCTATATAAATCGACATAGGATAAATGACATTCAAATTGCCCCTCATTTGAATTTTTTTCTAACAACAACTAGATTTGAATCTAACTCTTAAAATCTAATTGTTTGGAATCTACAATCTCAACATTTGTGAATTGAAATCTTAGAGTAATATGGCATCTTTGAATCAACCCAACTTATGGAAAGATGGTTTAAACTTGGAAAAAATTGTGATTCCAACAATTGTAAGTCTACCATATTCTAGACAATGCAAGGTGATTTTAGTGCCCCATATATAATGTCATATAAACCGATCACTCAATCTTTTGGTGTATAGTGGGTTTGACTTCATGATATTTTATCATAGGGTTTTAAGTCATTGGTGTAATATGTTGGTTGTGGAGCCTGATTATCTTCCTGATTTATAGGTCTTTTACTTTCAGCTGTGTTTATACCCCATGAAGTATTTACACCCCAGAAGTATGTACACTCTTCCATGCGGGGGAGTGCAGAGGGGGGGTACCCCCTCTGTGGGGTCCGAGGGGCCTATCCCCCCAACTAGGGGGTCTGGGGGCAAGTGGGGCCCCAGCGGGGGTTCAGGGGCGGCGTCCCCTGATGGGGGTTCGGGGTCAAAGCCCCCGAAGCAAAAATTGCCTTATAAAAGTATATTGTAATTTCATTGTAAATCTGGACCATTCATTATAAGGTCGCAGATCTAACGGTGGAGATTATGTTAGGGTTTTTTTCCCTAGAAGGCAACCCTCTTTTATGAGGGAAATGTATTGCGGCTATGGTTGATGGTGAATATTGTATTATGAGAGAGGATATTGTGATAGAAAGAAGAGGAAGTTACAACGGGTTTTGTTGTAGGTTGTATCCCTTCATTTGCTGGATAATAATAAAGGAAGGACCTGGCAATTTCTCTGGTGGACGTAGCCCACGCTAGGTGAACCACGTAAATATGTGGCTCTCTTGTATTGTGTGTCTTCTGTGTTTTGTTTCTGCATTTGTTTTATTTTATTGCTCCGCGGTCCTGTTTTTCTAACAACTGGTATCAGAGCATAAGGTAACTCGCAGGAAAAGAGGGTTCCTGGTTCGAGTGGGAGCAATGTCGGAAGATGGAAATTTTAGGGTCAAGAAATTTAACGGCCAAAAGTACCAGTTATGGAAGATGCAGATGGAAGACTATTTATATAAGAAGGATCTATTCCTACCATTGAGCGGAGTAGCAAAGAAGCCGGCAGCCATGAAGGACGAAGAATGGGAGATTCTTGCCAGAAAGGCTCTAGGAACGATACGACTGAGCCTGGCAGCGTTGGTGGCTTTCAATATTTCGAAAGAAAAGACAACGAAGGATTTGATGGATGCGTTGGCCAAATTGTATGAAAAACCCTCGGCGTCGAATAAGGTATTTCTAATGAAGATATTATTTAATATGAAGATGTCAGAAGATGGGTCTGTTGCATATCATTTAAATGAATTTAATATGGTTACTAATCAACTAAGTTCTGTAAAAATGGACTTTGATGATGAGGTTAGGGCTCTTCTAATCTTGTGCTCATTGCCAGAAAGCTGGAATGGCTTGGTCATGGCTGTAAGTAACTCTGTC
>ML783528.1:577845-603448 GCA_009831015.1 Picea engelmannii | reverse complement strand
ATAAGTTCCCAAGTGAGAGCAATGAATTAGCAAGTGGAGTCAAAGGAATTTCCTATAGTGACAAGTGTCAAGATAGGAACATGCAATATAATGAGGAGAACTTAGTGTAATTATCATGTTGTCATAATCATTCATCATTCTTCCAATCTTTCACTCATCCTTACATCCATCATCCGTACCTTGGATGGAGAGTGTAATTTGAAGCTGAAGTTGGTTACCTAGTAAATCCTTTGTGGTTTGGGTTGAAGAAACAGGTTTTCAGGCCTGTAGAGAAATTTTCTCTAGGTGAGAGAATTGTTGGGAATAGTTTTCCTGGTGTGTTGGGCTAGTGGGTGTTGTAACTCCTTTAGCAACCTTGTGTTCCAAGTGCTACCAAAATCTAATACTTTCTGGCCGACTTGTTGTTGAATCCCTGGAAGGGAAGTGGGAAAACCCGAAGGACTATTGAGAAAGGAAGGGGGTACACTTCCTGAGGTGGGACAGGATGTGGGGAATGATAAGTTGTGAGTTGGGAACTGTTGCTAGAGTTGGCATCTGGGCCTATGTTGTTTTATGTTGTGGGTCATACCTTAGTTTGGCTTAGGAGCCTTTGCCATGGTGGAGTCATATCCCCAACCTGGGGATGACTTGTTGTTGAGAGTGTATGAACAACAGAGTTTATGGATGGGAGGACCATCTGTGGTCTGCACATAGTTGGTGATTTATAGAAAAAGATAAGTGCTCTTTTATGTGTGTTTGCATGTTGTTTATCATGTGTATGTTTATGTTATTCCTATTTGTTGGAATTGTACATAATTATGCATGGTTGTGCATGTTATTATTAGTTTTGCATAATTGTTACATATGCAGGGCATGGTAGTTAATAAATGTTAAAATTTAGTTAATTTTCGTAGCAATGGTCATGAGATTCTAGTGCAAGGCTTAAATCATCGCACACACTCAGAAATATTTGCCATGCGCGTTGGGAAATAGTTCCGTGCACACAAATGGGAAATAGACGTCATGCGTGGCACAAGGATGGTTGCACACACAATTTTTCTCATGAGATATTTCTGGTGTTAGAATTTATATCAGAAGAAGAAAATATGTGTGGCGTGACCCAATTTGGGGCTGGGCACGTTAGCTTGTGATATCGGAGAAAAAAATCTGGGTTGTTGGTAATGGGGGAGGTTACATTGTGGTATCAAAGCTATTGGTTCAACACCGGACTTGTATGGGCCAGAGATCAACATGAAGTTGACGAGTCAGGATTTTTGACAATGGTTTCAATGGTCATGAGTTGAAAATGTTGAAAAATCAACTAAGCGCAAAAAAATTATGGTGCACGAAAAATAATGGTGTGCGGGTGTGTGCATTAAATTTTGGCATTGCGCGAAAATGGTGATGCACGTAAAATAATGGTGTGCAGGGTGTGTGCATTGAATACTAGTGGTGCACAATACCAATTTGTGGTGCACGTGCAATGTTGGCATGTAGTGCATCACGTTGAATATTGGTGCTGCGCGGAAATATAATTGTGGGTGTGTGCATAATGTTGGTGCACAGTGTGTATGAGTTGACTATTCACATTGCGTGAAAGTAGAATAGGTGGTGCACAGGGAGTTCTAGTGCACGGTGTGAGCACACTGAACCTTGGCGCTATGTGGTGCAGAGCTTGTGATGCATGCAAAAAAATTGTGCACACTAGATATTGGTGTGTGACACAAAAGTTGTGCGCATTGGATATTGGTGTGCGGTGTGGAAGTTGCACGCACTGGATATTGGTGTGTGGTGCGGAAGTTGCACGCACTAGATATTGTTGTGTGGTGTGGAAGTTGCGCGCACTAGAAATTAGTGCGTGGTATAAAAGTTGTGTGCACTGGATAATTAGTGTGTGACATAAAAAGCTATGCACACCAGATATTAGTGTGTGGTACGAAAGTTGTGTGCACTAATTATGGGTGCGTGATGCATGAACAAATTTTGGCTTTGTGCATGTAGAACTTGTGTGTGTTGCATATGGTTGTATAATTCAAAACTAGTGCGCGCAGAGTCGATTTGGTGGTCTATCAGAATAGAAAATTGGTGATTTTCCGTGAAAAAATTGTATTTTTGAAGGTCATAATCTTGCGGGGCATTTTTGAGTGCCTAAATAACATTTTTAGAAGTTCTGATTTTCGAGACTATAAGTTCCTTAGGCACCACATAAATTATTTGTATCTTCAATGAAAGAACTCAAAGAGAGCTTTCCAATGAGCTAGATTGTTTGAAAAATGGAGCTTGTATGAGAAAGTTATAGTTGAAACCGCACAAGGTAAATTTCAGTACCAGTTTACTTCTAAAGGGCATAACTCCTTGCTCATAAGTCGGTTTGGGGTGCATGAGTAGTCTATGGAAATATAATGAACCATAGAATATATATGTAGAACCAGATTGCAAATCTAAGTACTTGAAAATGTACAGGATGATAAGGAAGATTCTTGTAGAATTTAGTGAAAAAAAAGGGAAAATAGTAAAAAATTCAATGAGCTATAACTAGCAGCCTGGATGTTGGATGAAGGTGAAACTTGGCCAGATTACTCAAAATATGAGCATGAGGAAACCCAATTGGGATTCTATCAAAATTCCAAAATATTGGGTGTTTGGAATTAAGTTTGTCAGATGAAGGGTGCACTTAAAAGGCAAAATTGTGTATAATTTAATAGATTTGTTGAGTTGTTTTGTGTAACAAATCTTATTACATGCACATTTTATACAATTAAGGGAAAAAATACAACATCAAAGATGCATAGTGAAATTAAAACCATGAATATGAAATCAGGGGGTTGTAGGTCAACATGGGTAATATTGGGACATAATCAAATGGGCATGGAGAATGTAAAGAGGAAAGCATGAACTTGGTGGAGACCATAAATAATATGCAAAGAGTTGTTCAGAGCTATAAGATTGATAATGAGAGGCTTATGAAAGATAAGGAGTAGAAATATGGATTCAACATCAAGTTGTGGCAGAGTCCGGACATAATAGAGAAGAAAATGGACAAAGAGACATAATCAAGCAAGTCAAGGAGTCATTGATCTCATGCTAGAAGAGGAGAATCTAGAAGCATTGGTAGACACCATCATCACTCACCAAGGCATTCAATGATAAGAACACATAGTAGTCCAAGCTTATCCCCTATCAGAAAGCATAAAAGGGGATCTTGGGTAGATGAACTACAAGGAGAAATGAACAATATCAAGCCTCCTACCTTTGATGGTGAGCACAAGAAGGATGAGGATGCATAGGCTTGGTTGTTAGGGATGAGGAAGTATTTTTAGTTTCATAATTGATCCTCATATGCAGAAGGAAGAATATAAATTTTTCAGTTGAAGGGAAAAACATCAATGTGGTGGGACCAATTTGTGAAAGTACAACACATTGATGAGAATAAACTCACTTGGAGGCAGTTCAAAAAGAATTTTCAAAAGAAATACTTGACCAAACGCTATAATGATAGGGATATAAAGGAGTTATTTGAACTCAAGCTTGGGAGTATGGCTATGGATGAGTATGAGAGGAGGTTCTTAGATATGTTCAAGTATGTTGATTTCATGAAGGATGAACTTTTCAAGATTCAAAGGTTCCTGAGTGGGATGCCATCAATATTCAATGACAAGATACAATATGATGATCTTGAGACATTGGATGAAGCCATAAGGAGAGCCAAGTGCCTCTATGAAAAACATAAAGGAAGAACAATTTTCCAAAAGGCTTGGGAAGATAAAAAGAAAGGTAAGATGGACCAAAGGAAGAAGGGAAACAAGGCACCATTATTCAATAATAATTCTTAGGAGCAATCAACTCAAAATGAACCCAGAATGTTAGAAACATTGGGAAAAAGGCCAAGGAAGAACACATTAAATGTTGGGGTTGTGAGGGAGATCACATGTACAGATATTTCCCTCTTAGATGTGAAAAAATGAGGATTGTTCACAATGTACAACAAGCTGATACAATTGAGGACATGGGCATAAGCGTACCAAGTATCTATGTAGCCCTCAACAACAAGCAAGTTGAATTTCAATCTCACATGACTGAAGTGGAAGGTAAGATGAATGATCAACCTATTGTTATTTTGATTGATTCAAGATCTATTCATAGTTATATAGATCCTAAGTTGGTGGAAATATTTATTTTTCCAAGAAGCAAAGTTAGGAAATCTTAGTTGGTTCAATTAGCTACAAGCGCTAAGCGAATGATTAATGAGATGGTTAAAAAATATCCAATGGACATGAATGGACTAAGCATAAAGGTGTATTTTAATATCATACCTTTGGGATCCTATGATTTCCTAATTGGTATGGATTGGTTGGACAAGCATCATGTTGTCCTAGACTATTATAACAAGGAATTTGTTTGATTGGATGAGGAAGGGAACTTGAGAATAGTTCAAGGTATTCAAAGAGATGTAACTATCAAAGAAATTTTAGCCTTATAGCTGAAGAAAAGCTTCGAGACAGGATGCCAAATATTTGCAGCGCATATGGAATAGATACCTAAAGATAAAGTTCCAAGCATTGAATACTATGCAGTCCATAAGAATTTGAGGATGTATTTAGAGAAATATCGGGGTTGCCACCCAAGAGAGATATTGATTTCTCTATTAATTTGATACTTGGAGTAGCCCCAGTGTCCAAGACTCCTCATAGGATGAGTAAACTAGACTTGAAGGAATTGCAAATGCATCTTGAAGATATTTTGAAGAAGATGTATATACGCCCAAGTGTGTCACCTTAGGGTGCCCCAATGCTATTTGTGAAGAAGAAGGATGGAATTTTTAGGTTGTGCATTGAATTCAGACATCTGAACAAGGTAACTATGAAGAAAAAGTATCCTTTACCAAGGTAATCCAAAAATCCTTAGATACCAATATTAATATTTGAAAACCCATTTTAGCATCTAACTTGATTCAAAATCATTCTTGATCGTATTGAGGTGATTTGCAGAAAAATGATGTTGTCCTTCTTATCCAAAATCTCATAAAATGAGTGAACAATTTGAAGAATAATGAGATAACACAATAAAAAATAAAGGAACTCAAGTCATACAATATTCATGACATAATTTACTTCATCTTCAAAGTTCCCTTCAAACCAATGAGACCGCTTCTCATAATCTCCAAATGTCAAATTAAATTACAACATGGACTTACAAAGCCAATTTTGATGTCACTCATCAATTTCATTGCTCAAAATAAAAAATATAGTTTACCATTGAATTCCTTGTGACATTATAAGAAAAATGAGTATAAATTAAACCATATTCCAAAATGGCTAAATTTTACCCTGTTTACACACCAAACAATGCACTATGGTGCTCATTAATGGAAATCTGGACCAAGACTTTCATAGACAACATCTTAGCACACAAATAACATCACCATTGAAATCCCCTCGAGAAAACGAGAAAAATGAGTATAAACAAGTCTATGTTTGGACAAAGCACCTCATGGCACACACATTTATGCAACACATAAAATTGGCTTCTCTTTGGCATGCACTCCAATGCACTCATACCGTAACTCTATCTTGGGATCCATGCATCCTTGGAATGTGTTTCGGCCTCGGTCTGTGCACCCATAAATAGGTCACAAGCCCAACCTCTATGCACAAACTTTGACAACTTAATTCTAAATTTGGTGGAGTCTTTGTAACATGAGGCGCCAATGTCGTGACAGTTAAAACATTCAAAATATGTGGAGGAGGTTGTGGGTTTGGTCCCTGTGAACCTCATTTTTTTTATAAGATTCGGTTAATGTATGTAGTTCGGTGTTATTATATATATGAAGTGGTTTAAATATATGTGGCATATAGTTTAACAAACCTCCACGGAATATATGCGTTGGTTACATTGTATTACACATAACAAAGGGTCGAGGACTTATCCCTTGACCCTTTTTCGTATGGACTATACTTTTAAACCCACTACTATAATATGTTTAACATATGGCTATTAAGTCATATGCGATGGTATATTGGTAATGGATTCTTGTGTAAGGCTATTGGATGTCACAGGTTCAATCCTCCTAACTCCCAATAAAATTTTAAATGACCTTATCCATAAATGGCCAATGGGAGGTTTCCATGTGATAGCCTCTCATTGGTCTATCATTACCATGTGTCAATTTGTGGTTAGTCCACCTGTTCCATACAAATTTCCCATTCACTTGCTTGGTCAGGTGTACAGTGTGCCACATGGTACCTTGGGGTGTTGCCACGTTAGCACCATATGGATGTACAGTCATGCCACATGTCACTCTTGCAGTGGTGACATGTGTCACCTTGACTTTGACCTTTGAATTTTTTCCCTGTTTGACTTGAACGTTGACTATCCACAACTTTTGCATACGAACTATGTTTGATGTAATTCTTGCACCGTTGGAAAGATATCGTCGATCTCTACACAATAATTTCCTTTTCAAGAACATTTTAGATGGTCAAATTTTGAGCTTTTATGGATCCTCCTAGACCTCTGTGACCGTTCTGGATCTTCCTGGACCTTTTGTGAATGTTTCGAATCCTACTGGATAACACCTTCCCACTGAAGAACTTTTTGTCCTCCAAAAGTATGAATATTTCAACAAATTAGTGATGAAAACTCTTACTTACCCTTCCATGTTACTATAATTCTCTTATTTAATAACTTAGTGATGATGGTGCTTCTTCACTCTTCCACCTTGTTGAATATTCTAGGAATAAATTTTCATCTTGGATCTTGGATCTTGGATACTAGATCAATGTACTTCTGTCTGCTTCTGAAATATGGATCTGACTCTGAATCTTTAGCATATGGCACTAGTTCAAATTTAGTTATGGTTCTAGCTCATAGATTCCTTCACAAAAAAAGTCTTCTCAGTGAACCTGTACAATATCTGAATCTGAATCTTGTACTCAACATCCACTCCCATCTCCTTCTCTGTTGAAGATAGTATATCTCATCCAATCTGAAAGCAAGTCAAATGTTGCTCTATGCCTTGCCCTTTTGGACTCTCGGTTCCTATACTATGGATGTATATGTAGGAGTCTCTGAATGAATTCATTGCCCATTTCTTCTCTCCTTCCTTGAAAACAATTCCAAACATATTCTTTGTATATATCTATATTCTCTGAATTGTTTCTACTCAAGGTATACATCTACATGAACATGACATAATATCTTGAAGATGTCATAGCATGCATATTTACAAGTATATACCTCTTATATTTTTAAAAAGAAGATTATTTCTCCTTTACCATCTTTGAGAAGCTTTAAATTACTTCGATTCTCTTCCCACTTCCCAATATACATGCTCCCACTACTTGCATCCTTACGTTCCTTCACCTTCGGTACTTCAGAATAAGAATGTTAACTTAGACAATTCGATCCATATATAGTCCTTAGTTGATAACAAGACAATTACAATTGTCTACACTGTTGTAGAAAGGATTAGAAATATTTATAAGATCCCTCTCACTCTAGAGAAAAGAGGATATATAGAAACCTTTACAAGATTCCTCTCACTTCAAACAATATATAAGGTGTCTATATAGAAATCCTTTACAAAATTCCTCTCACTCTTAACAACATATAAGGTGGCTATATATAAATTTTACAGAATTCCTCTCACTCTTAACATCTACAATGAGTGGCTTACAAGAATTCTAATACAACAATAGACATAGAAGGTATCTACATATGTATATTAGCTTGCATTTCACAAATATACACATTTAATATGATGGGCGGTTTATTCATGGACTCATCCTCCCCTTAGTACTGGAAGGCATCTCATGGATTTCTATATCTAAAAATTCCTCTGGCGTTGATGTTGAATATGACATTGACTCTGATGTTGAATCCAAGAAACCATTAGACCAAATTATAGGTCTTCCCAGTAACCTATATAACCTCTTCTTGCGAACACCAAGCACTAGTGTTGTATATTGAGTAGCTTGCCTTGAATACAAAAGTACCTAGCCATCCTAGAATGCAACTACCTATCCTTCATCTTCAAAAGATGCAACTGAGAGTAGGTTTACTTTCAAATATGGAACATATAAAATATTCTCTATTATAAGGAATCCTCCCGACTTGAGCTAGAATCTTACATATCCAAACCCTTTTATTGTTTGTCTGGTGTTAGTTCGAAATCCTACATAGCAATCTGTTTCAATCTATGAGAAAGTCATAACTACTATTCTCATCTCGGTCATGTGGTGAGATGAGCCACTATCCACGAACCATTCCTCAATGTCTTCATATCTCACTCTATTAAGACTAACCATTAAAAAGTATTATTTCTCAAATATTTCAACAAGACTATTAACTTCATCTGGGGTTGTTTTTTGTCTTCTTGCAAGAGCCTTTAGATATTTCTGGTTCTACTTTGGACATAAGTGTGGATAAAGTGTCCAACACTTCTTGATCTGATGTCCACTCCTACCACAATAAGATCATAATGTCTTGTTCCAATCTTGGAACCACGATCCCTTCCTGTCATTCCCCCTTTTCCTCTATTTTGAGAAATGACCCTTACCTTTAGCCTTCTTCTTGGATGGATTTTTTCTTGGATGGATTTTCCTGCACGAACTATCTTCTTCGCCACTTATCCAAATCATGGTTACTAGTTCCATAGGAAGCACATGGATACATAGACCATTTACTTGTCTTACCAGTGGGAAATGTCTTCATTCCCTCTTTATAATGCACATCTTTTTCCGAAGATGTTTTACATTGTTACCTTTCCTTACGCTGGAAGGTAGGACTAACTTCTTATGAAGGACCTCTTCATATGAATTTCTCCTTGCTTCAACCACCCTTGAGCATTCTCCATCTCTACGGGAATATGAAGAATCATCCTTCTCGTTCATGCCTTTTAAAATAGATAGTTCTTTTTGCATCAGAGACTTTACATTCTCTACTTGCCAATCCTCATGGAAAGGTGTTGATGGTGCCAATACCCAATCCTTGGTCTGCAATTTCATTTCCAACTCATGAAAAATACCTCTATGGAATTCCTGATGACATATCAGTAGATCTTGGAGCTTCTGCTTCTCTTCCTCGAGAGTTTACAATTGCATCCTTAATTCATAATTCTGATTTTGAATCTATCGATTAATGTTCTTTTGTAGCCTTAAATTTATGAGAGATTTACTCATTGTGTCCTCTCAACAAGACTCTTCAAAACCTTTACCAATCTTAAGTCTTGTACCTTGTCACATCAACAACTTGCAAATGCATGTCAAACCTCACTTTGATACCACTTGATCCAAAAATCATTAGATACCAATATTAATATTTAAAAACCCATTTTAGCATCTAACTTGATTCAAAATAGTTCTTGATCGGATTGAGGTGATTTGCAGAAAAATGATGTGCTTCTTATCCAAAATCTCATAAAATGATTGAATAATTTGAAGAATAATGAGATAACACAAAAGAAAATAAAAGAACTCAAGTCATACAATATTGATGACATAATTTACTTTATCTTCAAAGTTCCCTTCAAACCAATGAGTCTGCTCCTTAGAATCTCAAAATGTCAAATTACATTTCAACATGGACTTACAAAGACAATTTTTAAGCCACTCTTCAATTCTTGTACTCAAACTCAAAAATATAGTTTACCATTGAATTCCTTGCAAAATGCTGAGAAAAATGAGTATAAAGTCGCCCATATTCGGAACTGGCTCAATTTTACCTCTTTACATGCCAAATGATGCACTATGGCGCTTATTAACGATAATTTGGACTAAGAGTTTCATAGACAACATACTAGCAAAAAAATAACATGATCGTTGAACTCCTCTCATTAAAATGAGAAAAATGAGTATAAACAAGCCTATGTTTGGACAAATTACCTCATGGCACCTAAATCTATGCAACAAATAAACTTGTCTTCTCTTTGGCACACAATCCAATGCACTCATATTGTACCTCTTTCTTGAGATCCGTGCATCCTCATAATTTGTTTCAGCCTTGGTTTGTGCACCCATAAATAGGTCGTGGGCCCAACCTCCATGCACAAACTTTGGCAACTTAATTCTAAATTTGGTGGAATCTCCATAACATGAGGTGCTAATGGCGCAATGGTTAAAACATTTGAAATATGTGGAGGATGTTGTGTGTTCGATCCCCGCAAACCTCATTTTTGTTATAACATTCAATTAATGTATATAGTTCAGAGTTATTATATATATGCGGTGGTTTAAATATATGCGACATATAGTTTAACAAAACCTGCATAATATATGTGTTGGATACGTTGTATTACACATAACCAAGGGTCGAGGGATTATCCCTTGACCCTTTTTCCCACTCACTATAGATTTAAACCAACTCATATAATATGTTTAACATATGACTATTAAGTCATATGTGATGGTCTATTGGTAATGGATGTTTGTGTAAGGCTATGGGAGGTCATAGGTTTGATCCTCCAGAATCCCAATAAAATTTTAAATGACTTTATCCATAAATGGCCAATATCAGGTTACCACGTGGAAAACTCTCATTGGTCTATCATTGCCACATGTCGATATATAATTGGCCCACCTATGCCATATAGATTTTCCCAGTAACCTACTTGGTCGGATGTATGATGTGCCACATGGAACCTTGGAGTGTTGCCACATAATCACTGTATGGATGTACAATCATGCCACGTGCCACCCTTGCAGTGGTGACATGTGTCACCTTGACTTTGACCTTTGACGTTTTGCCTTGTTTGACCTGAAATTTGACCATACATAACCTTTGCATACGAACTTTGTTTGAGGAGATTCTTATGTTGTTGGAAAGATATTGTCGATATTTACGCAATGATGTCCTTTTCGAGAACATTTGAGCCAGTCAAATTTTGAGCTTTTATGTATCCTCCTAGACCTCTATGAGTGTTCTAGATCTTCCTGGACCTTCTGTGAATGTTCTGGATCCTCTTGGATAACACCTTCCCACTAAAGAATTTTTGGTCCTCCAAAAGTATGTATATTTCAACAACTTAGTGATGACAACTCTTACTCACTCTTCCATCTTATTGTAATGCTCTTATTCAATAACTTAGTGATGATGAAGCTTCTTCACTCTTCCACCTTGCTGAATATTCTGGGACTAAATTTTCATCTTGGATACTAGATTAGTGAACTTATGTCTTCTTTTGAAACATGGCTATGACTCTCACTCTTTGGCATTTGACACTAGTTCAAATCTAGTTCCAGTTCTGGCTCATAGATTCCTTCAAAAGAAAAGTCTACTCATTGAACCTTTGCAATATATGAATCTGAATCTTGTACTCAACATTCACTCCCATCTCCTTCTATGTTGAAGATAGTCTATCTCAACCAATATGAAACCAAGTCGAAATTTTCTCTATGCCTTGCCCTTTTGGAATCTCTGTTAGTGTATTGTGGATGTATCTGTAGGAGTCTCTGAATAAATTCCCTGTCCATTTCTTCTCTCCTTCCTTGAAAACAATTCCAAACATGTTCTTTGCATACATCTACATTGTTTGAACTATTTCTGATCAAGGTATACATCTACACACTACAAGGAAAAGGCCCTGTAGCGAAGGTTTTTGCGGAATCCCCTATAAAAATAGCCCAAAAATCCATTTATAGCGGAGGTCACTAGAGGAGGTGTGCGGACAGATGTTTTAGTGGATGTTTTCTTAATGGTGCATTTATAAGAATATACTGCACCGGTGCACCACCATATATAAACACACCCGTGTTAATAGACAATGGTGTACCATTGCAGAGTTATTAAAAAAAAACAAACAATGGTGCACATCATATAAAAGAAAATTGAAAGCACCGGTGCGCCCTAAATGGGTGTACCAGTGTGCAACAAACATGTTTGTCGTCTTGCATTTTTATTCCAAAATGCACACCGGTGCGTCGTTGTCCCCTTGTAGCATCGGTGTGCAACAAACAACTCCACAGTCTGCGCTTTTTTTTAAATACATAACGGTGTGACTTTGTCCTAGTGGCATATCGGTGCGTTCCATATAAGGCACTATCACATGTTTTTAAAAAGAAATGATGCACTATCTATAGCGGTTAGCATTGGTGCGCTTAACACGCTCGCATTGAAACAAGGTTTAAATAAAAACCGGTGATAAAAAAGACCGTGGGCACTGCTGCGCACAAAACGGGTGCACCAGTGTGCAACAAACAATTGCACAGTCTGTGTTTAAAAAAAAACAAAATGGTGCACATTTGTCCTGAGGGTGCACCAGTGCAATCCATATGGTGCACCATCACAATGTTTTTAAAAAGTAACGTTGCTCTATCTACAGTTGTTCGCACTGAAACAAGATTAAATAAAAAAAAAACGGTGGTAAAAAAACACTTTTACCATTCCCAGTGTAGAGAATCTCTCAAGCACCGATGCTTCCTTTTCCCAATTGAATCACATTATTGTTGGTGCTTTTTTTGATTTCATTGATTCTGTTTAGTGCTCGGTTCATGGGATTCTAATTTTTCCATACGGTGGAAAAATTTCATTTTTTCACTACATCACAATGATGCCTCCTCGACGAGAAAATGCCCGGGTAAATTCTTGATTTCTTTGTACACTGTCCGTTTAGTGGATTAAATTTTGAAATTGACTTAAATTTGCATTGTTTTTCATTTTTATTTATTTATTTTTTTCTGCGCAGTGCGTTCAAGTCGTTCAGCTCGCACCGTGCGCGGTGCACCCTGTAAATTTTACAAGGTGCACCGATCATGTATAGTCTGTTTCGACGGTGTGTTGTATTAAGGAATGCACCGGTTTGTACCTACCAACGACCCACCGATACGTCTGAAGTAACAGATGCACCGTCCTAAATACATAGTTTCCACTAAATGATGTGTTGTTGGTATGTAAGCATCGATGTGTTCATAAAACTATACACACCATTGAATGAAAGCTATTTATTTTCATCTGCGTATGCTGAATAAATGCACCAATGCATTTAGTTTGAATGCACACACGTAAATAAATAGTTTATTTTCAACGGTGTGTTGTCTATAGGGAACACATTGGTGCGTTCATAAAGATATACACATTGTTTAAAATATAATAGTTACAAATGAACGGTGCATCCTTTATATGTACGCACCTGTGTGTTTATAAAACTATACACACCATTAAATGGAAACTATTTGTTTTCAACTATGCGTTCCGAATAAATGCACCAATGTGTTGTTTATAATGAACACATCGGTGCGTTTATTATGAACGCACCTGTGAAAATAAATAGTTTACATTAAATGGTGTGTTGGTTATATGGAACACACTAGTGCATTCATAATACTATACACACTGTTTGAAATAGATAGTTGTTCAAGCAGTGCATCATTTATATGTAACGCACTGGTGCGTACATAATAATAGATGCACTATGGAGAATAGATAGTGTTAGAGTGGTGTGTTCGTGATATATAATGCTCCGGTGCGTACACAATGGGGCTCTCTGGTGCTTTAATAATTACTACACACCGACTAAAATAAATTTCACTTTGCATGCAGTGGGTAAGATATGTGTGCACATCGTGGGTGGTGCGTTGCTGTTTTGCAGGTGCACCGAAGATTTTTTTTTTTTTTGACAAAATTTATGTTTGCACATTTGGAAATAAATTTATCATTTACTAAAAAAAGTTATGTTTTTATGTATGATGTTGATGTAATTTATATGTTAATTATACAGAGACTTCAACGCATGGAGGAGAAACAAAAAAGACTAGACCAGTACAATATGGTTCAAGAGTGGGAGGCCAGAGAGAGGGAGAGAGATTTGTACCCTCAGCCTACTACTACAGCTACACAACTCCTCTTGAGGAATGTAGGCCTCCTCAAGTACTACAAGGAGGATACATCCCTGAAGGGGAATTCCTCCTTTGTTGCAGAGATGATCCATCGATGGGATGCCCATCAACAAGCATTCAAAGTCGATCCTCATCAGTGGTATCTAAGGAGGATATTTATTTTATCACTGGGCTATTTAGGAGAGGGGAGGATTTTCCCCAGTTTCCTGATGTCCCAGTGGGTGTTTCGGTTGAGATTCATCTTGCCTATTCTCAGAGGTATATTGCACGTGATATACCTTCTCTTGGTGATTTTCAAGTGGTTGGTGGACAGTTAAAGATCGTCTCGTTTGGTATAGAGGATGTTAGTTTCCTCTCACTGTTACTGTTGACCATTTTACACTTTATTGGTGATGGTCATCACATTAGTCATGCGCTTTTATATTATGTTGATTCTTTGATACAAAGGCAATGAATTATTAGGTGGTCTGCCATTTTCTTGAGGTAGTTTTGTATATCAATGGATAGATGTTGTGCTATGATAGATGGGAGGAAGAACTTCCCATTCACTTTAGAGTTATTTTGTTTGTTTTTTGAGAGGTTTCCAGAGATGAGACCTAGTTTTGTTCATCCACTTCCTAGGCCGATGAGTGAGGTGTTTTTTTATTGTTGGGCCTCGATTGTTTCGTGTCCTACAGTAGAACCCAAAGTTCCGCGATATACAAATTGACTGGCGGACTTGCATGTTGGTTGGCGCAACATTGCACTTATATTTTTCTGTGACCTCCAAACAACATTTAGAGCTCCGTGATATACAAATTGACACACAAGCTCCAGGAATGGTAGGCTCAAGATTTCCATTATTTATGGATGGAAAAGTGCTAAAACGAGCCACATATATCTTGGCAGGAAATGGGATATCTGTTACACATGTGAATATATTGGCCCTTCTTTTTCGTCTTCTATACTTGACCAAATATTCGTTTCTCTTTTCCCTTAACTTTATCTTTCTCGTCACTTATTCGTTTTTTCGAAAATGTCTGGCTGCGCGTGTGGGAGGACTTGTGGGTTCAGGTTTGCACTTGTGATCTTGTATTGCGACACCGACCGACCGCTTCCCCATTCCATACCTAGACACTTCTTTGACTGCGGATTCCTGGTAGGCGGGCTCTAGATTGGACTTCTATTTTTCCATGACCTGCAAACACTATCGTCACTTCCACATTATACAAATTTACAACCGAACTCAGATAATACCATCTTCCATAGTATAGTCTACCTATCATGCCCTCTTCCGTGGTACACATTTTTCACTGAAAACTTTTGAGACATACAATTTAATCATCGGCTCCTCATTTATTCTGTCGAACTATTGTCATCCCATTTTGAAGTTCGTCTGTCCCCTTTCCATACTTCGTCATTTATTCAAATTTCTTTCGCGGATCCTCGGTCTGGCGGGTTCAAGAAATATCCAGTTCCTAATAGTTGTTTCACGTGCCCGCGCCCTTTTGCAATTGGCAATTACCAATTATATATAAGATCTTATTTCTAGGCATGCAATTAGCAAGCGTTAATTTCAAACATCGTGGAAGGTCATTTGCGCATCGTCGGGTTGGTTCGTTCACAAATACTTCAATCGTCGCTTTCGAGAACAAGTCTGCCTGGCCATTTCCATATTCCATACTTAGACACTTTCTTGGAATTCCACAAATATACAAACCGACCGCTGAATTGCCCCATCATGCTCTCTTCTGTTTTACACGTTTTGCAGTAAAAAATTCTGATACATAAAATTTGACTGTGAACACTCACCTCTCCTGAGTATCCTGTAACCCTATTTTGAATCCCGTCCCACTGCTTTTCAAACCTTGCCATTCGTTCCTTGCTCTCCTCTATCTCCGTGTCCTTCGCACTTGTCTATAATAAAATAAAAAAAATGTTTTAATATATATACACACACACACACACACACACACACACATGTCTTGTTTCTAAATATGCAATTACTGGCATTTAATTCTAACAGTTTATCATGCAAGAACCACATAGATTGTCATTGATGGGCGAAAGGCTCAAGGATATCTCCTATTAATACACATAAAACCAAGATCCGCGAGGGGTTATATTATCTCTTCTGAGTGTTGATTTCAAAATCATGGAATGTTGTTTGCACGTCGTCGCCTTGACACGTTCACGAAACCTCCAATTAGGGATGATTTTAAGAATGGAAATTTATTTTAAAATGTTGAAACCTTGGAGAATCTAACTAATAATTCATATGCCAACTATAAATGTTTGGCTATATTATTCTAAAAATATTCAAATTTCTAAGGATTTTATATAGTTTGTATAAAATTTTGGCGATTTTTAAGGTAAAATAATTTTATCCTATAGAATTTGGGTGAATCGTTTTTTGGGAAAAACCATGGAAAATTAGCCCATGAGAGAAATTTAGCGCCTAAAATCATCCCCGCCTCCAATCCTTAATTTCTCTTTGCCGCCACCTTCTCATTTCTAGATATGAAATAAGTAAGATTTACTGCTAACAGTTCATCATGCACCACCCATACAGATTGTCATTAATCAACAAAAGGCTCGAGGAGCTTTTCCATTCACAAGAATTTAACCAAGATTTAGCGGAGAGTTACATTATCGGTTCTAGCTGTTCATTTCAACCATCATTTGGATAAAACCAATGTTCTCATAAACCTATGGCATCAACTCGAAAACATTTCTGTGGAGATACAGTGAACATATTTGGGCGTAAGGACCAGAACTTCCAGTGGTCCAGGGCATATTTTTATTACTCAACCCTTGCCATCTAGAACCAAGTAATCTGGACCTCTGGAATTGCCCAAGCAGGCTGTGTCCCTGAAGTTTTTGACTATAAGGACCTAGTCTCTTGGTGCACCAATAAAGTTATTTCAGACAAAATAATTATTCCACTGCGAGACTGCTCTTCTATTTCTTTGTCACCTCAGGTCTTCTGCTAGATGTTAAGATTATCGGAGCCAACATTGACGTTCAGAGGAGAAGATTGCAAACAGTTCCTAGAAAAGCATAATAATGGATTGGACCTCTTGCCCCATTTATTGGAAGACCCGATTCTAGTTCCTGAAGATATCAAAATCTTGCAGGTTAGTTCATTTAGAAATCCATTCCGCGAAATTGTCTGGTTGTTTACAAGAATAACGGGACAGGAGTCCACAACAACTGTTTCCCAGATGGCTCTTTATATTTTGTATTTCATAGTCAAGGAACAAGCCATTTTTATTGGGGCAAGTTAATTTCACATGAAATCTGTTCCCAATTGTCAAGATTCAAAAGGGAAAAGAAATTTTATATGTCGTCCTACTTAGTTTTTGTGATAACACATTGCTGTCAGTTTCTAGAATTGTCTCTATCCAAGAATGTCAACTGGGAATTCAACTCAGTAACATTCTGGTACCAGGCCTTGTGGAAGCACAAGGCTTCCCACTACTTTTATGAGGTTTTTAATGGCTTCATGTCTGTTTTCAAAGTTTTGTTGTTAGGAGAAGATGCTCCCCACATATCTGAACAGGAAACTAGTTTTTTGGACAGGAAGGGGACACTTGAACATTTGTATAATTACATTGTGATAAGAATTTTCAACTCCATGGAAAAACCTTCTCTCCTTCCATGTCATATTACAGACAGAATGTTCATTGCAGAAGTAGCACGACAATACAACTCCTAGTTGCATCTATTGCAAAAGAAGAGAAAAAAGTAGTTCATTCCTTTGCCTTGGAAAGCCGGGGAGTTCGTGTTGAAAAATGTCAACAAAATCGACGAATTCGTAGCGCATTCTAGCAACTTCAACCTGATATATGCTGAAAGCCTAAGAGGGTTCGACCCCGATAATATTTTTCAACAAAATTTACTAACACTTGGCCTCGATGATTGTTTTTTCAAAACAAACTTGCCCGAAAATAGAGACACTGGTAGCAATGCTTCTGCTTCTGATGTTGACGACCTAGACACACTACAGAGCAACACTAAATTGTACATGCAATAGGGGAAAGGCCCCGGTGACAAGAGTGTTCAATCGACGAATAACACTCCAAAAAGTACAACATCCCGGAGTATTGCTCCAATGGCCTACCAAAACAACAAAGCTACTCAGAGTTCTTCAAATGGAGGAGGAAATAACAAACCTCCTCACTCTAAAATTGATAGTTCTCACAAGCTTCCAGTAGACAAGAAGAGAAAAAAAAATGTGGGACAGGCGGAAGAGCCGAAAATTCAAAGTGAGAACATGGAACTTGAGACTGATCTGGATAGCGTGCTCCGCTACCTCTACCAGACCGGAGACGCCATCCAACATAGTCCCCTAATGGAAATATCTGATACCGAATTTTTTTACGAAGATGAATCCTTTGTGTTCGAGAGCGCTTTTTTTGACAGCCAGTCCAAAAAATTGATAATTGAGAAAAAAGATGTAAAAAATAAGAAAGGAAAATATCGTTCAGAGGTTGACCTTGCCAACATGCAGTTGTCCCAAATTTGTCAACTTCACAAGGCGAGCGGAGATGCACTTCATGATTCGATTGGAGGCATTGAGGCCGAGAATTCTAGACTGAAGGACCCGGTCAAGGAACTAGAAGAGGCTTTGATTCCTATGCCATTGCTTGCCAATCCTTTGGCAGTAGCCATGCCTGCCACCCCTGCAACCAACTTAAAAGGATCCTCCAACCTCCTCACATCCTATAAAGGATATGTGGAGAATAATATCAAGAAAAGAATGGAACTAGTTACTAAGGCATGGAAAACATCACAAACTATCACTTCCCTTGAAACTAGGGCACATAGTTTGCTCAAACATTTGCAGGTGGAGTTAAAAGATGATGAACATTTCTATTTAAACATGGTCCTTCCTCTTGGCTCCATTTTCAACAATATGACATAATCAAAAAGAAGACAACAAGATCTTCCATCCAAAAACCAGATTGGTCAACTAAATGCATGCTGGAAAGAAAAAGTGAAGAACCTGCATCTCATTTTTCAGTCATGTGAACAAGCCATATCAAAGAAAGATAAATTATTCACAAGATTGTCAAGAATATACTTAGCCGGAAGGACCAAAGACTTCCAAGACCCCGACTTAATCGCAAACTCCTTGCCCTTAACTAGGCAAGAATTTGATAAACATGTTGATATGTTTAAGGCATTGTCTTTGGAAAAGTTTTACAACATCCTTGAATATGATCAAGATCACGTCAACGACTGGCTAGTCAACTATTCAGTACAGAATGAGGAAATTCATCAGGCTTCGTGTAATCTTTCTATCGACTTCCGGGAATTAGAAAATGAACTTTTCAACATAAAAATCCAGAATGAGATCAATGTCACCCCAATGAGAACCTACATTGAAGAATTGCTCGAAAGGGAATTGAATCAGGCTGTCGACGAAAGACAACAAGCAGTTACCACGATCCCAACATCCATTGACGGCATCAATGAAACGGTAGCCACAACCAAATAGAAAAATGGCTCATATGTACCATCATTGTAAGTCTACTGATAACATCCTGCTTGGTTTATCAACCCAATTATTCGACTTTTTTTTAATAGAAATGTGTATTTAAACACTTGTACCTTTCAATTTATTTTTTTTGCAGGTATTGCACTCTATCTTCTTTCTATAGTCCCGTTTCTTGTACATATTTCTCTGATGGCCCGCGGGAGACCCAATCCCAGTCTATATGAAAAACACATTGAAATTTCCAGTAATATGTAACAGACTTTTATTTTTTGACATATTTCAAATAAAACTGTTTCAAATGCATTTAAATTTCCAATTTTTATTTTTATTTTTTTATATTATATACTTTCAAACAATAAATGGTGCTCTACATGCCACGTGCCATTTACTGCATAGATACCACCTGTGCTTCATGCTGCTTGCCATAGAATTTCCAATTTTTTTCTTCCACTATGCACAAATTGTATTTAGTTATATACTTTCAAAACATAAATGGTGCTCTACATGCCACATGTCATTTACTGCATGTAACTTTTTTTCTATCCCACTTCAACTCGGCAGGGACTGCACTGTAACACAACCTTGTTAAATATGGGTATGAGTAAATATAGATTGACTTGAAAATTTAAAACTCTATTATCCTGGAATTTCGTAGTTTGAGAACCATATTATAATTCAAGTGGTGGTTATGTACTTAATCATTATATAATTAAGGAGGAATAATAGCGATTCCCACAAGTGATGTTTATGTACTTGATCACCATTTAATCAAGGAGGAAGCCTAACATTTCTCACACTCATTAATGTTTATTGTGCACCATCGAACATGTGAACATTTTTTATTTATTTTTTGAACTTTGTGGTGCTATTGACATAAACATGTGCATCGATGCACTATTTCTGTTCAATGTGCACCCTGAGCTGCGAAAACATTTTTTTAAAAGAAAAATGACAGTGAAAAGGTTTGGGATCCACTACAATGAGTGATCCCATTGCAACATATACCAAATTCCCCATATACAATTAAAAAGACCCTATAAAAATCTATTTCTTAAAAAAATATCTACTTGTGAAATATAGAGAGGAAAACTAAGAGAAACAATAAGGAAGTTAGGGATTCCAATAATGAATGTAACTGTGAAACCCTTTTATTTTTATGATAATACACTGAAATTTGTTTGAATGAAATAGGGGAAAGATTGAGATGATGAATGGAATAAAATCACGTACTTGGAATTTCTCCTATACAAAATTGTATGGAAATTTGGCTCTTTAAAACAATCTACCCACTCCAAAGGCTTTGCTCATAAATATCTTTTGCACAAATATTCCCTCTAAATTTTGGAAAAAGAATGAAACAATAATTAGGGTTTTCGTTTATAAACACATACATTTTGGAAATATAAAATTCTCGCTCATTTTTCATTGTATATTTCAGTGCATTGATTCGGTTTGGTAATTTTTTTATTTTACCCTTAAGTGGTGCTCCTAACTGTAAGATGTACCAGTGCATTTTTTTTACCAGAATGCATTGTGGCTATATTGGTTTCTAAGTGCACCATGGAAGGATTATGGTTTCAAATTATTATTTTTTGTTTAAAAATCAATTTTTCTAACATGTTTTGATGCATTCATTATACACGCACCGATGCACTCTGTTATTGGGAGAGCACCGCGATGCATTTGTTTTTTATAAAAGAAAAAATGATCTATTTTAATATTTTATATTAATAGTGGTTATCAATGTGCTTTATTTGTTAAACATCAATGCAATATGTTTTTGTAAGAGCACTGGTGTAGTCGATACACTTAGGCACACTAGTGTGGTCGATTGACTAAGTGCACCAATGCTCTCGGTTGACTTAGGAACATCGGTGTTAAGGCCTAAGAAAAAACCTCTACCCACCCACCTCCACTATAAACATATAAGGGATAATTCTTTTTGGGGGGCTCTGTAAAAACCTCTGCTATAAGGTGTTCTCCTTGTAGTGGTTGTTCTTTGATTGGTATAATAAGTTGGCTAGCAAGGTAGATGATTGTTATCTCAATCAATATTTCAAAGCATTTGACTCTAATATTCCTCCTTTCATTATTCAAGAGGCTTTTGACATCATTACTGAAGGAATTAATTTTGGAATTGGAGTGGTGGAGTAAAAATTGCGTAGTGTGAGGAAAATGTTAAGGTGCTTCTTGAGGTTGAGAATCATGTCTCCAACAACAAATAAACACATTTCCTTCAAAGTAGTACAAAGCATGACAAAGGTCGTCATGATGATAAAACCCCATATAACTCAAAATCTTGCAAACCCACCAACATTATGGATGACCACGGGGATATAAGAATCATATAAGGGATTTCCCCAAACCCTAAATCCCAAAGCGTGAAAAAACACCAAAATAGACTAGATAATGCAACCTGAGATGATCTAGGGGCCTAGCCAAAGTAAACATATGCACAATTTTATGGGATATTAAGAATGGAATTCATGTCATAAAAATGATCTCGACATCTAACCATTGATCTTTAAGGGTGATTCTACGCAGGATCGAAACTAAAGGGGGCTTGAGAATAAGAATGAGGATCAATACTAGGGTTTGATTATGCATAAGTGTCGAATTTGAAGATAAATTCTCTATGCGTAGCTCCAAAGTGCATGACCGATGAGAATGGCCTTGGTATTGAGCACCAAACCTAATAAGGAAATCGATCGTACAACTAATAGTGGTGAGAAGAGGATTTTGTGAGAGGCAGGTGATGGAAACTCAAATTCCTACACAAAGTTGAGGGTGCAGATGGCATATTAATGTAGAGACAGACTTGAACTCCAATGTTAGGAAGGAACGAAGCACACGAGAAATGTTTGTGTGTGTGTGTATTATTTTTAACAAATTTTCAATTAATCATCTCAATTTTTTTATTTTTTTTAATAATATGGATTTTATATTTTTGTTATCGTATTTTGATATAATGAAAATATTAATGCATTATCCAATAGATTACACTTCTATTATTTGTAACAATGTAAATCTTTCATATATTAATTAATTAACAACGCAACATTTTACAATATTTGATAATGCAAAAAAATAAGAAACCCATTTTATTATATATGAATAAGTGACCCATCACCATACAAAATGGGACAACGTAAAGGTCCACAATAATAAACCAATATGTAATTTTTACACTCATTAGTAACATGTCCTCATGCAATTGGGAAAATATGTCGAGTACATTAACCAAATCCCTAATTTTCATAGACAAATATTCCAAAACATACAATTTGTAGTGACATTCAATTATATTAAATGTCATTAAACATCACTTGAACTTTTTTCATTGCTTGAATTGTGTGCATGTCTCATTTCTTCATCACTTGTAGACGATATTGTACTTTGGTTATTTAACCTAATGTTTTCTTGATTGGAACAATTTTTTTGTTCCTCCTCTTCATGTTCCATCTACAAACATAGAAATAAAGTGTAATAAATATATCTGCATTTATATATATAGTAGAATATACATGATTGTGTAAATCAAAAAGTGTACCATAACATGATCTATTTCATAAACAGTACACATTCTTTCGAAGTCGTGTTGCATGTCGTGATCCGGATTTAGGAGCAGAACGAACTGATTAACATACTGAATACAATAAACACATAGATATGAAGAACAACAAAATATTCAGTGAACAATATCTTCTATTGAATAAATGAAATAGGCTGAAACTGTAAAAATGCAAAACTGAAACACTAAATCGAATGGTGGTAGCTATCTCTGAGAAGAGATGTGGCTGTTATGTGCATCTGCCTGAGAAGAATGATTACAATGAGGCTCTAGAGGCATTTTTGATATTACTCATGAATGCCAAAACCCTAGACATCCAAAAACCAAACCCTAGGAGGTGAAACGCCAAAAGTCATGTGGGCCCCTATGGGTAAGTTGGTACCTCAACTTCCTGGGGTTGTAACTTTTTCATACGACCTTCGTTTTAGGCGCGTGATAGCCTATTGGAAAGGTATTTCAGAGAACTACACACTACACCATCGAAATCTAGCTCCGTCTATAGTTTGACTATGGAGAGCCTAAAAAACACTGTTTAGGGATCTAAAACGACCTTGGAAGTAAAAAAAATGTGCTGACATGAAAACATACAAAATAAGACAGTTGGATTAGGTGAGAGGCCACCAATATCCACCTGGAAGATGTGTAGGGATTCAGATAGCCCCAAAAGTGTAGAACCCACAATTACAAAGAATTACATAAGAACGTGTTGAACTAAAAACAAACAAGAAGAGCTAGATGGAATAGGTGTATGGCCACCAACATACACCTGGATCAATCCTCCCCCCTTAAGAAGTAATGGTCTCCATTTCATTGAGTTCCCCCATCATGTGAGGAAACTTTTACTATATTTGGCCCCAGGTGAGCCACTTACCTTAGTGTAGGAGCTACCCTGCCTTGACAACCCGATAAAGCTGGATCCTCTACTGGCGAGTGCCCTTGACCTATGTGTCCACTATCGGATTAGTGGATGCTTATTCCATGCATTCATAGTTGAGATCTATTGGTTGCAGTTGTTCTGTGATCTCCAAGGTGTCCAATAATGGTGGAAAATATGGTTGAAGGAGGTCCACATTGAACACTAGGTGTAGGCCAAGGAAGAGTGGAGGGTTGAGCTCAAAATAATTGCTACCCACAACCTTGGTGATGGTGTAAAGCCCATAGTGAAGTGGGAAAAGCTTCTGATGGGGCCCAGTGAGATGCTCCTTCTGCAAATGTAACCATAGTTTGTATCCAACCTGAAACGAGTGAGGTACCCTATGTTGATCATGGTGCTACTTGTACTTAGCATTGGATTTCTGCAAAATCTCCTGGACCTGTTGGAGGATGTGTTGAATCCGCTCAATGAATTTGGTGTCTTTGTGGGTCTCAAACTGAACATGGAAATAGTTTGTTTGTGTGATGGAAAGAGGTAGTGCAACATCAATGAGACCCAAGAGTTGGAATCCTAGCCCCACCTAAAATGGGCTATAGTCAGTGGAGCTATGGAGAGCCATGTTGTAACTGTGTTGAACATAGGGGAGACTCTCATCCCATATACATGGATGCTTAGAATTGTATATGCGCATGATGTGCACAATCATCCGATTGAAGAACTTTGTTTGGCCATCTATTTGGGGGTGCAAAGAAGTGGATTTAGTGAGCTTGGTGTCCAAAAGTGACCAGAGACTCGACCAAAATGTGTTGAGGAACCTGTTGTTCCGGTCGGAGATGATGGTATGTGGTATCCCAAAATGGACCCACACTCGTTCGAAGAAGAGCTTGGCAGTATCTTCCACTGTGATATTCTTCTTACAGGCTGCGAGGATGGACATCCTCGAAAACCGATCAACAACCACAAATACGTAGTCATTTCCTTGCTTGGTGGATGGAAGGCTAGACATGTAATATATTGAGATGGATTCCCAAAGCTTCTCGAGAGTAGGAAGAGGTGTGCATAAGCCTTGCTTCTTGATGATTGGATTGGAAATGGAACAGGTAGTGCAAGATCTGATATACTTGATGACGTCCCGTCGAAGTTTTGGCCAATAAAAATGTTTTTGAAGAATGACCACATTTTTCTCCATGCAAAAATGTCCTAACATTTGACTATAGTGGGCTTCCCAAATCAAATTTGCACACTCGCTTGTAGGAACATAGAGATGGCCCATATGGCATAATAGTCCATCCTGAATGTGAAAATTGATGACATTCATTCCTGTACCCAAGAGCTGATAGGTGGTGGTGAAGTCTGGATCTTGATGATAAAGTTGGGGCCACTCAGATGCCTCATGTATATAGGAATGGAGAACAGTGGTGAGTGTAGCCATGGGAGGTTGACTGAGGCAGGAAACGACACGATTTGAGATCCATGTCTTATACTTGATGTTGATATGGAACTGTTGCAGGTAGGTGGTGATCCGGATTATTTTCGGCACGAAATGAGAGCGAAGATATAATAAAGAAATGAACAGAGATATTGCAGATATTCAATAATATAAAAGAAATGTATCAGAGATGAAACCATAAACACAAATATACAGTAATACACGATTTCTATTAATCAAAGAAATGTACAGAGACTATAAAAATACAGAGTGAAAGACTCGCTAGAATGGTGGCAGCTTATCTCTGAGAAGAGATGTGACGGCTACTCGAATTCGCAAGAAGATGGTTACAATGAGGCTTTGGAGGCCTTTTTACAATAATCGGGAATGCCAAAAGTCCTAGACATCCAAAAACCTAACCCTAGGAGATGAAGCGCCA
>ML783528.1:512787-525500 GCA_009831015.1 Picea engelmannii | reverse complement strand
AACAATTGATTAACCTATTTCCTGGAGGTGGAGACATCTCCTTCGATCAAAAGAGAAAAAGAAAAATCTCCAAATTCAATGTAGTGTCCCCTCTTCAAAACTTGATGTTGAGCCAGAGAGCACAGATCGGTCCGTTGTTTTTTAACATGTCGAAAATTACTGACCTGTCTCATAGGTGAGGGGAACCTCCCCTTCTATGGAAAAGATAAAGAAAAAAAAGAGCAAAATCGATGAAGTATGCCCTTCTGAAAACTGAATGTTGGGACCAGAGAGCACATGTCGTTTAGTTATGAAAACTGAGCTATCTCCTGGTTGTGAGAAACCACACCTCAGATAGAAAAGAGAAAAGAAACTCCGAACCCAATAAAATAAAATAATTGAAATCCTTCCATTTTTTTCTCGTGGAATCAGTAAACAGCTCACAGATCATATTGTACGTCATAATCAATTCTCCAACTTGATGGGAAATTGACTCGACCCGAGCTCTATACTAACAGGGAGGTTGTTTCACAAAAAAGAAAGTAATAATTTCTGGCTTTAACTAAAGAGGATAGTCCATTTCACAATGTCTCTGTGTCGGCCAGGGATTGTCCATTTCACAATGTCTGTGTGTCGGCCAGGGCCGGGGATTGAACTAAATGGGTAACTTGTCAAATATGATTAAAATTTTTCTTTATTCACTTAACTATTTCCGACCAAATTGTCAAAACCACCAAATTTAGCACGGTTTAGTTTTGAAATTCATATTCCAATGCCACTATTACATATGAAATAACATGTCATTATGCCTAGTTTCTGTAAAATCTTTGAAACAATGGTGGGACAAGGAATGGAGACACTAAAAAGAAAGCATATGTAAGATTTGTTCTGATTTTATTTACACTTTTTATGAGTACACTCTTTACACATTAAAGAACAAGATTTTGAAATTTGTTTTTTTGCTGGGTTGTGTGTTTTCTCATTTCTTTCTTTTACTTTCAATCTTTTTATTGGCTCTACTTGCCATTGTACACTGTGGTTGTCCCTTCATCCCGAGTTTGTATGGATTACAATAAATAATGGATATATGAGGAAATGGAAATGGAGGTTGCAATGTACTCTCCTTGCTTTTATCCTGGGTTTGCATGGATTAGAGTAAATAACGGACATATGAGGAAATGGAAATGAATGTTGCTTGAGGAAATGGAAATGGACGCTCCTTGTCTGTAGGAAATAGAGGCAGATCTTGGATGCAAGTTATAGAGGCAGATCTTGGATGCAAGTTACAACTGGAGAATGGAATGGACTTGATGCAAGTTACAACTGGAGAATGAACTATAGATGTTATTTTGGATGCAAATTACAACTGGAGAATGGACTATAGAAGTTGGACACTGCAACAAACATATAAAGTTAATTGGAGTTAATGAAACTTAAGATAGGATAAAAAAAGGCATATACATTAAATGTCTATGAACTAATGCTAACACCAAAGCTGCATTAATTCACCTCATAAGATTTACACAATAATGGGGTGATCATTTACTAAGTTTCAAATGAACTAATACTAACATCAAAGCTGCATTAATTCACCTCATAAGATTTACACGATAATGGGGTGATCATTTACTAAGTTTTAAATGAACTAATACTAACATCAAAGCTGCATTAATTCACCACATAAGATTTACAGGATAATGAGATGATCATTTATTTCAAATGTATAAGTGTGAAAACTTATACATTATGTGTGAAAACTATAAATAAATGTGTGAAAACTTTGATTAAAATAATCGATTCACATCGTTTTAATAAGTGCATAAACTAATAAAACAACCACTAATCTTTTACTATATTCCCTACAGCCCCAAGGGTAAAGCACTAATAAGTACACTCTTTACACCTTAAAGACTAAGGAATTGGCCAAATCATATTTATGACCACATTTTTTTCCAAAGGCCCTTCAAACGGACATCACTTCGGCATAAGTTTCCTATCGTAATCTCATGAAAAATCTTAGTATGAGAATGACATCTGTCGCGCTATATTTTGGCGTTTATGCATGTCATGTTTGGTACACTCCAAATGGCTAACTTTCCTTTTGAAATGAGTGATTGAGCAATCTTCGCTCCAAACCCAATGAGTGACATGTTTTAGGAGAGATGAATCTTAATTAAAGGAGATATAGATAAATTCTAGGAGTATAGGTAGATAGGGGAACTAAGTCCTCGATTCCAACCAAAAATATAAGGGTGGTTACTATCACTTTCATCCTTTTGCAACACTTAATATTATTTGTATATGAAATTTATTCATTCAAATCACAATTTATAACTTAAAAATTGAACACATCCTACATATCCTATATGCAATCAATTTTTTTCGCTTTATGGGTTTCTCCATTACCCTTGGTTGATCCCCAGGTTGACTACAAGTCACGATCGACTTAAGGAATTCAATAGTCACACGTTTACTGTCATGGCACCAAGTCGAGGCATGTATGGTGGTCGACTACCCTTCCACATCTCTTATCCCCATTGCTTCCTTATAGATTTCCTACAACTTCATGGGTTCAACGCACTAGAATTCGAGCTTGGTTGGAAGAGCCCTCAATTTAAGAGTCCATTTTGACATTTTCTAGGGTCCATTTCAAATCATCAAGTTGAAATGTTTCCTACTTAAACCTACTAACTAGTATTCATTTAATTGTTTTTTTGGTTGGGCATCATAATCAATTCTAGTCTTGACTTGCACTACATTCCTTTGTCATAGTCACATAACCTTGGGTTGTGTTTGATATTTCTTCAGGTTGAAATGTATCAAGATTATGTGGCCCTTAAATTCCTTTGAAACATAATAGTTTGCCTCCTTTGATTTTCCAATACAATGTTTCAATATCTATATTGATACAATATGGCCCTTTTATCTACACTGGATCATTTTGCATCATTATCTTACCTTATGCACTCATAATTGTTTTATGTATTTTTCCATGATTGATTATCTAATGATGACTCTACACTTTCAACAATAAGTTCCAATCATGGAGCATTTTCATTTGTTTCTACAATGGCTTCTTCTAGTGTTATTTTTAATTGTGGACAAGAATAACACCTGTTATCGTAGGATTTGTACTTATGCAAATCCCAACACAAGATTCTCAAATCTTGCATAACTATGGAAGATACTATCACTGTCACCTTAGTAAGAACTTCCCTCGTTTTAGTGATGGAAGAGGTCCACCACAAGGGAGACTTCCCTAGTGAACTCAAGGAATCAAATAACAAGTATTGTAGCCAAGCCTGCCGCCCCTTTTCTTGATCACTAAAATATTGGTCTAGTTCAAGGAAAGATAAGAGGTGTGAAGTTGTTTGAGTACCTTCCCAAGACAATAACACTTTGCAGCAATATATGTAACAATTTCCAAGCTAAATTATGCAAGAAAAACCTCTTATGACACTAAACAAAATGAGTTGCAATGGCTAATACAAATTTGTAGCAGTAAACAATTATATAATGGTAGTAAATGATTTGTAACAACAACAATTAATGCTAAAAATGCATCAATTGACCATGAAAACTTAGCATACATCCACTATAGAATTATCCAATTGTTAGATGCAATTTTTTAATGAGTTAGACCACCTTTACAAGAGTGTATGCAACAAATTAGAGTGTTTTCAGGTGGCTGTAGAAAACTTTTATAACAATGGCAAGAAAATTAGTGAGTTTGTCAATGTTAATGTTAGTAAAGTTAGTAGAAACTTGAGAGAGTGAGTTTGTCAATGTTAGTGTTAATAAAGCTAGTAGAAACTTGAGAGAGTGAGTTTGTTAACCAATTCACAAAGAGAGCTACTTCTTAGACCAGTGTCTTTATTGGGTTATGGATTCTTATAACAAAAAATGCAACTAAGCTTGAAGATTAATCTAATTGCAACCAAGAGGTAGGATTCAAACCCTAAGGTGCAAGCACATTTGGGCCTTAGGCTTTGAATATTGAGGATAAGGACTTATAAGGTGCAAGAACATTTGGGCCCAAGAAATTGTTCCTCCCTTCTTGTAGCTTCAATTAGGTCAAAGATAAAAATCTAGGGTTAAGATCCTAAAGCGCTAGCACTTTAGGGCTTTAGGATTCTAACCCTAGCAAGGATACATTGACAAATTTTGGACAAAATCACTTTGTGAGAGGAAGAAGCACTTATGTTCCTCTCTAAGGGTTTCACCAAGTAAGATGTCTAGCATAAAATAACAAATTTACCATGAAACATTAATAGATAAGATTAAATTGTAGAAAATTCACTTACTTCACCTAAGAAACCAAGATATAAAACCCTAATTGCATAAAGTCCCATCCAAAATCAGAAAAAACCTTCCATAAGTGACATTCCAATCATAGAGCATGAGAGAGAGATAGCCAATGACCCTTAGGGGGAAAAAAGTTTATAATTGAATGTCTCTCAAGTGAGAGTTGTGTTGATCCAAAATGAAAATAGGTTTTGCATTTTTATATGAGGCAACCCTAACATGATTTGTCCGCATAGTTTGTCAACAATAAAATATGAGTGGGGTTGGCTCCTTGATTTTCCTCTAACATAATTCCAAGACACAAAAATACATCATAAAACCCTAAAAAGGGTGATCTCATGCTCTAAAAAGGTGATGCCATGCTAGGAGAGGGTGATGTCACGACTCCAAAAAAAACGTGGGCCTTCAAAGGCCAAGTGGCATGCTCCAAGGGTGAATGAGTGTGAATTGATGTGTCTCCTCACCCCAATCCATGCCAATCATCTTCAGAACCAAACTATCCACCAAACCCTAACCAAGAAGATGACATCAAAGGCTAGAGGGTGACGTCAAGGGCCTCCAAAGGCCATGTCCAAGGATGAGAGAGTTGCAATGATATATTTGAGTGATTTATAAAGGCTATTGTTGGAATGTCCTCTATCCTCTATGCACAAAATACCTGGGGTTCTCTGCCTAGCCTGTGGGATTTCAGCCCATATGTGTGGCATAATGACTAGAATTGCTCAAACCTAGCTCACATGTCCATCGCCCAAGGTTTTGATAATTTGAGAGCTATTTTCTAAACGTGGTGGGTCACTGGATAACCCACTGCCCTCCATCACATGTGCCCAAGTCCTGCAATAAGAGAATAATGTTCTGGGTACAATCCTAAGACATCCCTCAAGAACCATGTCAAGGCCATCCAAAACAAGTCAAAGTATAAAACATGGTTAGCCAAAGTTCATAAGATACATTAGTACTTAAAAAATACAAAGTAGGATACAACTTAAGACATAAGACATGTAAGATAAATCACCTCAATATCCCCTGCAAGTATCGCATCAACCTAGGGCCCCATGTAAGTTACCAAGTTTAAGTATGGGAGGGTCTGCATCCAACACTATTAGGTGTTCCACACAGATAAGAAATAAAATAACCTAGGTAGAGGGATAGGTCCTGAGAGTGACAAGGGAAAGTAAAAACCTACCAAGAGTAAGTGTTAAAATGGTATGGTTTAGGGCTTACTTCATGGATTACGATGTTAATACATTTCTATGAGTGCCTTTATGGAGGGTGTGCTTGCTCTTGAGTTACCCCATATTTGTGTGTCACCTTTTTTCAAACCCATTTTTTCCTTTTTCTAGTACATGCTTTCATTTACATTTGCAAATTTGTGGGTCCCCTTTTGTACAGGGTTTCTGGCTATAGCATTAATTTTTTGGGACCGAGGCAAGCAATGAAAGAGTGGAGATTAATTTAGACTGGATTTTGGTGGTCCTGCTTTTCTATGTTAACTTTCTTTTCTAGCATCATTTTCTTATTCTTTTATAGCAGTTGCAAAACAAACTCCGGGTTGTCATCCCCTCTTCTCATGAGAAAATGGACCATAGCCAAAGTTTAGGATATGTGAAAGGATTTAATATGGAATGTGTTAAGTATGGTCGGGATCAGAAAATTACCCTTGGGATCCCCCCCCAGTATTACCCCTTTTCCCTAGGAAGTGGCATCATGGGAATAGGGCATATAAGTTGACCACCAAGGTGAAACAAGGAAATTGACATCATTTCCCAAACCAGTGATCCATTATCCAACTTCAACCAAAGATCCTCATCCACATGCCCAACAAATTAAGCACAACACTTTGGATAAAAGAAGGAATAACATACCTCATGGTGACAATATCTTACCATCTCCCATACTCTAATTTGCTTAAATGTGATGAGCCTTGGTTGATCTATGTTGGAAGGAAAATAAAGGGGGTTGTTGGGTTGCCATCTATGGACATGTTGATCATCATCATCATCATGGTGTATATCATGTTCTCCATTGCGGGCCTTGAGACATGATCTCTTCTAGTTACCCCTAGACATGGTGGGGGGTATAACATCTGGTTCCAACATGGGGACATGTGCTCACCGTAGAGCGCATGAGAAACTCAACATCTATGGTTTTCCAAGATCTACAATCCTACACCCACTTCAAATGACAACACCCTTTAGAAGTATCTATCGATGGATGTGATCCACCAATTGTCAGTGATAAATCCAAAACCATGCTGAAAGAAAAATTTTCCTTAGCTATGAAATGATAAAGAAACAATATTCAATAATCAATTGCATTTTTTATAACATTTATTCATTATGTACAAATGAAAGTGCAACATATATATACATAAAATGCAACTATTACTAGCATGATATGCATGATGCAACATATATACCAATGTAATGCAAGATGCAAATTCCCTAACCTACCTACTCTAATCTATGTTAGTTCAAGAAGTCAAGTCTCTTCCCCGTGATGGGGCTTGAGAAGGAACCCATTAAATGGTAGTGGGAATCTCCTTCCCTGCAATGTGGATAGGTAGTAGAAATCATTGACAAACTTCTTATAAATCTTGTAGGGTCCTAGCCAAAATTTCCAAAACTACTTATGTGTATTAGGCTGGCTGTTTCTCGTATCCCACTCTAAGACCAAATATCCTTGTTTATAATCCCCTCTTCTGAGATCAATTGCATCGTGTATTACCCTAGTATATTTCTTTGAGGGAGGGGGGTGGGATTCTGTCGTAATAAAATCATCTTGGCTCAGTCTAACCAACAATTATTTATCACCCTTCTTCAATATCTTGACGGAGCCAATATCTTTGTGTTTGTACCTATCTAGTTGTTGTTGGTAATCTTCCCTTTTAGGCCACTCTATATCATAAAAATATTCCTCACGGGAAAAGAGTAATTCATCTAGGAAAAAATATGGAAGGGATTACATGAGCATCTTAGGTAACTCTTCAGTCTCAGGGTCAAGGTCAATTACATCCACATGATTCTTTTCCATTGGTAAGTTGGGAAGGTGGGAATTTTTTTCATTCCATCGATAGAGTAGCATAGGTCAAATCCATATGTAAAGTACGACCCAATGTTGCAACAAAATTTCTAGAGAAGATCATTCCCCATACATATGGGACACCAATGACCACAATGTACATCAACAACACTATCTCAGAATATCGATCAAGGAATACCTTCATGTTCTCTATTACACCATGTGTGGGAATGGCCCTAGATTCAATATCATAGACATTTTCGTAAGGCCTTGTTACTTGCAAACCCAATTGTATCATTTATTTCAAGGCCATGACATTTGCACCCGAACTTGATTCAAACATACAATTGTTCAAGCATTTATTATTCATTTATAAGGAGATGAAGAAAGGTGGGTTCTCCTCATATTGTGGTCTAAAATGGTTAGCTTGCAACATTATAGGAGGGTCTACTGGTTCACCTTGTACCTTAAATAATTTCTCAACTTTGATTCTTACCAAAGGAATCTTGATGATCTATGTTAGAGGTACAGGTACATTGATATTTTTAAAAACACCATTTATGTCAATATTCAAGTCTATGTCACTAGTCTTTGGAAAAGTGGTACTAGGAGAAGAATTGTTTGTTGGTGATGGAGGAGGTCCTAGTTTAGGGTCACTGGGAGGGGCTTGAGGTGAACTTCTTCATAGTTTGTATACTTATAATTCCTTCTTCCTAAGATTCTTCCTTGATTCCTCATCCATATTTTTTATTACATCCATCCTATCCCTCGTGGTCGCTTCTCTTTTTCCTTCCTCAATTTGTTCAGGTGTGACATTGAGGCACACTTGGGAAGACACGAAAAATATATGTTTTATGGTATTAGATACATTCATATGGTCAAGTTCCTCGACACTCCTTGGGCATTCATGTTCCCAATGTGAATCCATGCAAGGTAAGAACCAAGGAGTCTCTGCTTGACTTATGACATTTGAAGGATCTAGATTGTTAAGGACCCTTTGTTCACTTGCAACCCTAGGTTTCCATGTTTGGCTTGATCTTTGAGGCGTGCCCCTAAAATGAGGTTTAGTGGCTTATTTTTGTGACCTCTCTAAATTGGTGATCTTATTCATCTTTAGATTTTGATTCTTAGGGAGGTCATTTATTGCTTCTTCGATCCTTTGCACCCATGGAGCACTAAAATGTTGAGTGGGCTCAACATTGTGTAATTTTCCTCGTTTGGTTTCAGCCTTTGTCTCAGGGCATAGAAAATTTCTACCTTACATGATGAAATATTTTCCTCAATTCTCGCAACCATTTCTTAGGATTCTTCAAGGTTATTTGGACCCTTGTCCTTGAGAAAGTACCCAAAATTCCCTAGGAATGATTTGATGTAGAAGAAGAGAAGGTAAAATTTCCCACGGTGATGTTTTCTAGGTATTTGTTGAAGAAAATTTTCAAACTTGGCATCAAATTCTTTAACAATCTCATTCTCCATCTTCTTCATTTCAGTAAGACGCATCAAAAACAATTTTGGATCTTCTTTAGTACCCCATATTTTAAGGAATGTCTCCTCAATTTGATCCATGGTTTTGATACTCTTTCTAAGGAGACCATTGTACCACCTCCTATCATCATCGGTAAGAGTGGATGAGAAAATTTTCATCACTAAATCTTCAACGTCATCACTCGTGGGATTAATTTGGAAGAAATCCCAAAAGTTACTCATATGTTCATCAACAGTAGTCAAATCATTACCGAAAAACTTGGGCGAGCATTTTTCGTAGTTAGGAGGCATGTTTCAAGGGTATCCTAGGATAGAAGACATGTCTAAAGGCTTGAAGACATTTGATGCCCATTTATTTTGAGCCATTGTAGGTAAAGGAAGGTTTCCACCAAATAAGGATTTTACTATAGGTGAGTTGTGAGGAACCCTTCTCTTGGATGCCTTAGGAGGGTTAGTATACCTCCTTGAAATTTGTGGAGTCTCCATATGATCCTTGAAAGAATATCATCAAATGAAGGTGAGTAAACTACCCTCAATGAATTTGTCAAGTAAACTTATAAGATAAAGGCTTTAGGAGAAATTTTACCAAAGATAAGTCATTGAGAAGAATGACCCAATCCTCCTCGAAACTTTTAATATAAAGGCTTTAGGATAAATTTTACCAAATATAAGTCATTGAGGAGAATGACTCAACAACACCAAAATGTTATCGCAGTATTTTTACTTATGAAAATACCAACACAAGAATCACAAATTTTGCGTAACTATGGAAGATCCTACCCTTGTCACCTTAGTAATAAATTCCCTCATTTTAGTGATGTAAAAATTCCACCAAAGGGAAGGCTTCCATGGTGACCTCAAGGGATCAAATAGAAAGTATTGTATCCAAGCCTATCACCCCCTTTCTTGATCACTGAAATGTTGATCTAGGTCAAGGAAATATAAGAGGTGTGAAATTATTTGAGTACCTTCCTGAGACAAGAACACTTTGCAACATGTAAGTAACAATTTCCAAGCTAAACTATGCAAGAACAACCTCTTAGGACACTAGACAAGATGAGTTGCAATGGTTGATACAAATTTGCAGCAGTAAACAATTATATAACAGTAGTAAATGATTTGTAACAACAACAACAATTAATGCTAAAAAATGCAACAATTGACCATGAAAACTTAGCATACATCCACTAGAACATTATCCAATTGTTAAATGCAATTTATGAATTATTTAGGCCACCTTCACAAGAGTGTATGCAACAAATTAGAGTGTTTTCAAGTGGTTGTAGATTTTTTTTATAAAAACAACAAAAAAAATAGTAATTTTTCCAATGTTAGTGTTAGAAAAGTTAGTAGAGAGCTTGAGATAAGTTGAGAGAGAGAGTTTGTTAACCAATTCACAAAGAGAGCTACTTCTTAGATCAATGTCTTTATTGGGTTATGGAGTCTTATAACAACAAATGAAACTAATCTTGAATATTAATCTAATTGCAACCAAGAGGTAGGATTCAAACCCTAAGGTGCAAGTGCATTTGGGCCTTAGGCTTTGAATCTTGAGGAGAATAACTCTACGGTGCAAGCAAATTTGGGCCCTAGAAATTGTTCATCCCTTAATGTATCTTCAATTAGGTCAAATATCAAAAGTCTAGAGCTAAAATTCTCAAGTTCTATCACTTGAGGGATTTAGGGTTCTAACCCTAGCAAGGATACCTTAACAAATTTTGGACAAAAATCACCTTGTGAGAGGAAGAAGCACTCATGTTACTCTCTTAGGGTTTCACCAAGCAATACGTCTAGCATAAAATAGAAAATTTACCATGAAACATTAATAACATAAGAATAAATCATAGAAAAATCACTTACTTCATCCAGGAACTCAAGAGATAAAACCATAATTTCATAAATTCCTATCCAAAATCAGAAAAAAAAAATCCACAAGTGACCTTCCAAGCATAGTGCATGAGAGCGAGATAGCCAATGACCCTTAGAGGGAAAAAATTTCAAAAGTAAAAGTCTCTCAAGTGAGAGTTTTGTTGATCCAAAATGAAAATAGAGTTTGCATTTTTATATGAGGCAACCCTAACATGATTTGTCCACATAATTTTTCAGCAATAAAATATGAGTGGGGCTGACCCATTGATTTTCCTCTAACATATTGTCAAAATTTAAAAATACATCATAAAACCCTAAAAAGGGCGATGTCATGCTCTAAAAAGGTGACATCATTCTAGGAGAGGGTTATGCCATGCTTCCAAAGGGAAATATTGGGACTCCAAAGGTGAAGTGACATGCTCCAAGAATGAATGATTGTGAAGTGATGTCTCTCCTCACCCCAAGCCATGACAATCATCTCCAAAATGAAAGCATCCACCAAACCCTAGACAAGAAGATGATGTCAAAGGCTAGAGGGTGATGTCAAGGGCCTGCATAGGCCATGTCTAGGGTTGAGAGAGATGCAATGATATATCTAAGTGATGTAAAATGCCCTCTACTGGAACATCCTTTATCCTATGTGCACAAAATCTCTAGGGCACTCTGCCTAGTCTGTGGGATTTCAGCCCATATGTGTGGCATAATGACCAGAATTGCTCAAACCTAGCCCATTTTTCCATCGTCAAAGGTTCTAAGAATGTGAAAGTCATTATCTGAGGGTGGTGGGTCACTCGATGACCCACTGTTCTCCATCACAAGTACCAAATTCCTGCAATAAAGGCATAATGTCCTAGGTACAAGCCTGGGAAATTCCTCAAGAACCATGTCAGGGCCATCCAAAACAAGCCAAAGAATAAAACATGTTTAGCCAAAGTTCATAAGATACATTAGTCCTTAAACCATACAAAGTAATCTGCAACTTAAGACATAATCCATGTAAGATAATTCATCTCAATATCCCCTTCAATCATCACACTAGAACAAGACCCCATGTAAGTTACAAAGTTTAAGTATGGGAGGGTATTCATCTAACACTATTAGGTGTTCCACCTAGACAGGAAATAAAATAACCTAGGTAGAGGGATAGGTCTGGAGAGTGACAACTGAAAGTAAAAACCCACCAAGAGTAAGTGTGAAAACGATATGGTTTAGGGCTTACTTCATCGGTTACAATGTTAATCCATTTCTATGAGCACCTTTGTGGAGGGTGTGCCTTCTCTTGAGTTACCCCATATTTGCATGCTACCTTTTTCCAAACCCATTTTTAACTTTTTCTAGTCCATGCTTTCATTTACATTTGCAAATTTCTAGGTCCCATTTTGTATAGGATTTCAAGCTATAGCATTACATTTTTGGGACCAGAGTGAGCACGGTAAGAGTAGAGCTCAAGTTGCACCGGATTTTGGTTTCCCTGCTTTTCTATGTTCACTTCCTTTTCTAACAAAATTTTCTTATTTTTTTATAGCAACTACAAAACAACCTATTGGCCTTCAACCCCTCTTCTCATGAGAGAATGGACCATAGTTGAAGTTTAGGATATGTGAAAGGATTTAAGATGGAAGGTTTTAAGTATGGTTGGGAGTGAAATGTTACGTTTGGGAGGCCCCCCTGATATTACCCATTTTCCCTAGACAGTGACTTCACAAGACTAGGGAATAGAAGATAACCACCAAGGTGAAATAAGACAACCAAAATCATTTCCCAAACCAATAATCCATTATCCAACTTCAACCAAATATTCTCATCTACATGTCCGACAAATTAAGAAAAAAACTTTGCATAAAATAAGAACTAACATACCTCATGGTGAAAATATCTTACCATCTCCCATACTCTAGGTTGCTTAAATGTGATGAGCCTTGGTTGATATTTGTTGGGAGGAAAATAAGGGAGGATGTTAGGATACCATATATGGACATGTTGATCACCGTCATCATGGTGTAGATCATGTTCTACATTGCAAGCCTTGAGACATGATCTCTTCCAGTTACCCC
>ML783528.1:489929-512781 GCA_009831015.1 Picea engelmannii | reverse complement strand
GGGGGGGGGGGGGGGTAACATCTGGCTCCAACATGATGACTTGTGACCACCATAAAGCGCATAAGAACCTTATCATCTCTGGTTGTCCAAGATCTGAAATATTGCAACCACTTCAAACAAAAACACCCTTTAGAAGTATCTATCGATGGTTGTGATCCACATAATGTTAATAATAAATACAAAACCATGGTAAAAGAAAAAATGTCCTTATCTATGAAATGATAAAGAAAAATTATTCAATAATCAAGTGCAATTTTTCTAACATGTATTCATTATGTATAAATGAAAGTGCAACATATATATACATAAGATGCAATTATTATTACCATGATATGCATGATGAAACATATATACAAATGAAATGCAAGATGTAATTTCCCTAACCTACCTACTCTAATATATGGTAGTTAAAGAAGTAAAGTATCTTCCCCATTATGGGGATTGAGAAGGGACCCACTAACTAGTAGTGGATGCCTCCTTCTCCGCAACGTGGATAGGAAGTAGGAAACCTTGATGGACTTCTTATCAATCTTGTAGGGTCATATCCAAAATTTCCCAAACTCCTTGTGTGTATCGGGCTACACATTTCTTGTATCCCACTCTAAGAACAAATCTCCTTGTTCATAATCCCCTCTTCTGAGATCAACTACTTCTTGTATTACCCTATTATATTTATTTGAGGGAGTGGGGTGGGATTCTTTCGTAAGAACATCATTTTGGCTCGATCTAACCAACAACTCCTTATCATCCTTCTTCAATATTTTGATGGATCCAATCTCTTTGTCTTTTCAGATGTCTAGTTGTTGATGGTAATCTTTCCTTTTAGGCCTCTCTATATCATCTAAATATTCCTCCCAGGCAAAGGGTAAGTCATATGGTGAAAAATATGGAAGGGATTCCTTGAGAATATTAGGTAACTCTTTAGTCTTAGGGTCAAGGTCAATTTCATCCACATGATTCTTTTCCATTGGTAAGGTGGGCAGGTGGGAACTTGTTTCATCGTCCATTAGTACAGTAGCATAGGTAAAATCCATCTGTAAAGTACCTCACAATGTTGCAACAAAATTTCTAGACAAGAGCATTCTTCATACATCTGGGACATCAATGAATACAATGTCCATCAAGAACACTATCTCAGGAAATTGATCAAGGTGTACCTTCAGGTTTTATATTACACCATGTGTGGGAATGTCCCTAGATTCAATCCTGCAGATATTTTTTTAAGGCCTTGTGACTTCCAAACCCAATTGTCTCATTACTTTCAAGGCCATGAAATTTTCACCTGCACCTGAGTCAAGAATACGGTTGTTCAATAATTTATTATTCATTTGTAAGGACATGAAGAAAGGTGGGTGGTTAACATATTGTGGTCCAAAATGGTTAGATTGCATCATTATAGGACGATCTACGAGTTCACATTATACCTTAAATAATTTCTCAACATTGATTCTTATCGAAGGAATCTTAATGATGTCTATTAGAGGTATAGGTACATTGATATTTTCCCAGGCACCATTTATGTCAATATTCAAGTCTATGTCACTAGTCTTTGGAAACATGGGACTAGGAGGAGGTCCTGGTTTGGGGTCACCGGGAGGAGCTTGAGGCACACCTATTCATATTGTGTCTACTTGTAATTGCTTTTTTTTAAGCTTCTCCCTTGATTCCTCATCCATCTTGTTTTTGTTCTCCATCCTAGCCCTCCTAGTTGCTTCTCTTTTTCCTTCATCAAGTTGTTCATGTGTGATATTGAGGAACACTTGGGGAGACACAACAAATATATATTTTATGGTATCAAATACATTCATATGGTCAGGTTCCCCATTACTCCTTGGGAATTCATGTTCGTAATGTGAATCTTCGTAGGGTAAGCACCAAGGTGTATTTTTCGTGACTTATCACATTTGAAGGATCTAAAGTGTCAGGGACCCTTTCTTCACTTGGAGCCATAGGTTTCCATGTTTGGCTTGATATTTAAGGCGAGCCACTGAAAGGAGGTTTAGTGGCTTGTTGTTGTGACCTCTCTAAATTGGTGATCTTATTCATAATTAGAGTTTGATTCTTGGTGAGGTCATTTATTGCTTCTTCAATCCTTTGCACCCATGGAGCACTAACATACTAAGTGGGATCAACATTGTGTAATGTGATTGGTTTGGTTTCATCCTTGGATCTCGAGGCATAGAAAGGTTCTACCTTATAGGATGGAATATTTTCCTCAATTCTCACAGCCATTTCTTGGGCCTCTTCAAGGGTCTTTATAATATTGTCCTTGAGAAAGTACCCAAAGTGCCCCGAGAATGATTTGATGTAGAGGGAGAGAAAGTAATCTTTCCCAAGGTGATTTTTTCTAGGTATTTGTTGAAGAAAATTTTAAAAATTGGCATCAAATCCTTTAACACTCTCATTCTCCATCTTCTTCATTTCAGTAAGCCGTATCAACAACAAGTTCAGGTCTTCTTTAGTACCCCATATTTTAAGGAAGTTCTCCTCAATTTGATCAGTGGTTTTGATACTCTTGCTAGCGATACCATTGTACCACCTCCTATCATCATCGGTAAGAGTGGATGAAAAATGTTTCATCACTAAATATTCAGCATCATCACTCATGGTATTAAGTTGGAAGAAATCCCAAAAGTTACTCATGTGTTCACTATCAGTAGCCACATCATTACCAAAAAACTTGGGCAACCATTTTTCATACTTAGGAGGCATCTATCGAGGGTATTCTAGGATAGAAAACATGTCTAAAGGCTTGAATACATTAGATGTACAAATATTTTGAGCCATTGTAGGTAAAGGAAGGTTTCCACCAAACAATTATTTTATTACAGGTGAGTTGCAAGGAACTCTTCTCTTGTAGGCCTTAGGAGGGTTAGTATACCTCCTTGAACTTTGTGGAGTCACCAGATGATACTTTAAATAAGATCATCAAAAGAAGGTGAGGAATATACCCTCAATGAAGTCACCAGGTAAACTTATAAGATAAGTTCTTGAGGAGAAATTTTATCAAAGATAATTCATTGAGGATAATGACTCAATTATCCCTGGAAATGGCGCCAAAATGTTATCGCAGGATTTGTACTAATGCAAACCCCAACACAAGACTCCCAAATATTGCATAAATATGAAATATCCTACCATTGTAACCTTATTAAGAACTTCCCTCATTTAACTGATGGAAGAATTCCACCACAAGGGAGGGTTCCTTAATTACCTCAAGGGATCAAATAGCAAGTATTGTAGCCAAGCCTTTCACCCCCTTTCTTGATCACCAAAAGATTGGTCTAGGTCAAGGAAAGCTAAGAGGTGTGAATTTATTTGAGTACCTGCCCTGGACAAGAACACTTTGAAACATATATGTAACAATTTCCAAGCTAAATTATGCAAGAAAAACCTCTTATGACACTAGACAATATGAGTTGCAATGGCTGATACAAATTTGTAGAAGTAAACAATTATATAACAATAGTAAATGATTTGTAACAACATCAATAATTAATGCTCTGAAATGCAATAGTTGCCCATGAAAACTTAGCATACATCCACTAGAACATTATCCATTTGTTAGATGCAATTTCTCAATGACTCAAGCCACCTTTACAAAAGTGTATGCAACAAATTAGAGTGTTTTCAAGTGGATGTAGCAATTTTTTATAACAACAAGAAGAAAATTAGTGAATTTGCAAATTCTAGTGTTAGTAAAGTTAGTAGAGATATTGAGAGAGTTAAGAGAGTGAGTTTGTTAACCAATTCACAAAAGAGATACTTCTTACATTAGTGCCTTTATTGGGTTATGGAGTCGTATAACAACAAATGTAATTAAGATTGAAGATTAATCTAATTGCAACCAAGAGGTAGAATTCAAACCCTAAGGTGCAAGCACATTTAGGACTTAGGATTTGAATCTTGAGGAGAAGGAATTCTAGGGTGCAAGTAAATTTGGGCCCTAGAAATCATTCCTCCCTTATTGTAGCTTCAATTAGGTCAAAGATCAAAAGTCTATAGATAAAATCCTAAAGGGATAACACTTTAGGGCTTTAGGGTTCTAACCCTAGCAAGGATAGCTTCAAAAATTTTGGAAAAAAATCACCTTGTTATAAGAATAAGAAATTGTTTTCCTCTCTTAGGGTTTCACCAAGTAAGACATCTAGCATAAAATAGAAAATTTACCATGAAACATTAACAACATAAGAATAAATTGTAGAAAATTCACTTAATTCATCCAAGAAACCAAGAGATATAACCCTAATTGCAGAAATTCCCATCCAAAATCAACAAAAACCATCCACAAGTGACCTTCCAAGCATAGTGCATGAGAGAGAGATATCCAAGGACCCTTATAGGGAGAAAAATTTAGAAGTAAAATTATCTCAAGTGAGGGTTGTGTTGATACTAAATGAAAATAGGATTTGTCTTTTTATATGAGGAAACTGTAACATGATTTGTCCACATAATTTGTCAATAATAAAATACAAGTGTGGGTCGATATCCTTATTTTCATCTAACATAATGCCAAAATAAATAAATAAACACATCATAAAACCCTAAAAAGTGTGATGTCATTCTCTAAAAAGGTGATGTCATGCTAGGAGAGGGTGATGTCATGCATCCAAAGGCAAGAGTTGGGCCTCCAAATGGAAAGTGGCATGATCCAAGGGTGAATGTGTGTGAATTGATGTGTCTCCTCACCCCAATCCATGTCAATCATCTTCAGAACCAAACCATCCACCAAATCCTAAACAAGAAGATGATGTCAAAGGCTAGAGGGTGACATCAAGGGACTCCAAAGGCCACTTCTAGGGTTGAGAGAGTTGTAATTTTATCTCTAAGTGATTTTCCCACTACAGGAATATCCTCTGTCCTTTGTGCACAAAATCCATATGGTGCTTTTACCAACCTATCAGATTCCAACCCATATGTGTGGCATAATGACCAGAACTACTCAAACCTAGCCCATATTTCCATCGTCCGAATTGTTGAGAATGTGAGAGTCATTGTCTTAGGGTTTTGGGTCACTGGATGACCCATTTCTCTCCATCACATGTGCCAAATTCCTGTAATAAAGGCACAACATCTTGGGTACAATCCTAGGAAGTCCCTCAAGAACCATGTCATGGCCATCCAAAACAAGCCAAAGTATAAAACATGGTCAGTCAAATCTCATAAGATACATTAGTACTCTAAACATACAAAGTAAGATACAACTTAAGACATGAGCCATGTCAGATAATTCACCTTAGTATCCCCTTCAAGCATCACACCAGCTCAGGATTCCATGTTATTTAACAAGTTTAAGTATGGGAGGGTCTTTATCCAACCCTATAAGGTGTGCCACCTAGACAAGAAATAAAATATCTGAGGTAGAGGGATAGGTCCCGAGAGTGACAAGGGAAATTAAAAACTGTAAATGTGTTGAACCTTCATGGAATAGATCTAGCTAGAAAACACTACACACATTTGCAGAGAGAAATTGAGAAAGAAGAAGAAGGAGAGAAAGAATGGAAGAATTCTCATTAACCATAATGAATAATGAATAATTTACACAAGATATACTCAGTATGACTCAATCAATGTGAAATGCAGGAGAACCAATGTGCCATAGTGGTGGTCTAGAGTGATCTGGACACACACCAACAATTACGGGAGTGAACTGCCACCTAGTCTAGTCTCTCAAGCAGTTACAAGAGTGAACTGCCACCTAGCCGAGTTAACTAGTCAACTAATCTTCAGTTAACTGACTGAAAATAGTGTAGTGAGGAGTAGATCAAGGAATCAAGGGTAATGCACCAATCTGGTGATGATCCCAAGGAAAGTGTGTATTATCATGGTGATGATCCCAATGTTGCATGGTGACAAAACCAATGCAACATCTAGACTCAACTCAACTAGTCAAACTGAAGTGTCAACTGAAAGAGAATATTCTCCAAGTGGAATATTCTCCCCTAAAATATAGGAGATTGGATAATGACTAATTATGACTAATAAACAAGGAAAAAACTTAGTAAAAATAAATCCTAGGTGTGTGTGAAGTAACTCCAACACCCCCCCTAAACATCACTATGGTGAAAATAAAGAATGGGTCATGGCAACGAGGCCATGTTAGGTACCCAAATACAAAAGATATACTGAAATAAAGTGAGGAAAGAGGGAAAACCTCATGGGAAACCCCCCCCTCAAGGTACAATGTATGTAAAAAGAAGAACTACTATTGCTAGGAAACTGTGTCCTTCACTCCAAGACGACTTCGCAGAGAATGGAACTTCTGCTCAGTGAAGGTCTTGGTGAATATGTTTGTTGTCTGTTCTGCTGAAGGACATAACTGTAGGTCGATGATACCCTCATGTACTAAGTCCCAGATGTAGTGCATGTGGATATCGATGTGCTTCGGTCGCTGCCTCTGAACTGGATCTCTGCAAAACTTCAGAGTTCTCTGGTTGTCACACCAGATGACGATCGACCGATGAAACTGAATTCCCAACTCAGTGAGAAAATCATGTAGCCACATAGCCTGAATGGTTATGTTAACTACCCATCTGTACTCTGCCTTGACTGAAGATAGAGAAATGGAATCTTGCTTCTTGATCGACCAATAGATAGGCCTGGAACTAAGACTGAGTGAGTAACTAGATGTGGACTTGCAATCAGTTCTATTGCCAGCCCAGTTAGAATCAGTAAACCTGATGAGATATAATGTAGATTTTGTTGCATCATGAATCCCAAAGGTGATGGTGCCTTGTATGTATCGAAGGATACACTTTGCAGCCTTCCAATGTAGCTCATGCGGCTCCTACATGAACCTAGAAACTACGTCAACTGCATAGGAGAGGTCTGGTATGGAGTGTGTGAGATACAACAAGCTCCCCACTAGTTATCTGTATAGTGTGTTGTCAACCAATGGAGTCTCCCCGCCATCCTCAAGTTTTACTCCTCATAGGAAAGGAGTCGGAGCAGACTTGTATTCTGTCATGTGAAATTTCTCAAGGAGATCTCATGCATACTTGGCCTGAGACAGTTTGATGCATGATGCATCCTAAATGATCTTGAGTCCAAGGAAGAAGTGTAACAGACCCATGTCCATCATCAAAAACTTGTCATGTAGAATCCTCTTGACTACAAAAATTATTGAAGTCGAGCAACTGGTGATCAACAAATCATAAGCATACAGAACTAAGAGTAGAAGTGAATCAATCCTCCTAAGCATGTATAAATTCGGGTCTAATTTACAACGTACAAAGTTTTGTGACAACAGGTAGGAGTCCATATTGTCATACCATGCCCTCAAAGCCTGCTTGAGGCCATAAAGGGACTTCTTCAGTCGACAGACCAAAGATGAGTCCTGCATAAATCCCTGGGGCTACTCCATATAGATATCCTTAGAGAGATCACCATGAAGACATGCATTCTTCACGTCCATATGATGGACTTCCCATCCCTTGGCTGTCGCAGTGGAAATTTCCAATCGTATGGAATCCATCTTCGCTATTGGAGCGAAGGTCTCATCATAGTCAATTCCATGCACCTGCTGAAATCCTTTGGCAACAAGCATGGATTTGTATCTTCTAATATGTCCATCCACTCTATTCTTGGTCCAGTAGACCCATCTGCATATGACAAGTTTCCTCCCATAAGGAAGAAGAACCAGATCCCAAGTATGGTTCTCGAGGAGGGAGTTGTACTCCTCCTGCATGGTGGATTCCCAAAATGGATTTCCAGCAACCTCGTGATAAGACTGTGGATATGAAGGCTGAAGCAAGAAAATATTCCTGGAGGGAAATGGTTCAGTGGTAGTGAGTGCAACAGGAGGCTCCTCGAAATCAGATCAAGTCCTCCTAGTATCGGTTGGATCAACAACGAGATCCACTGCATACTGAAGAGTAGTTTGTGCCCACTTGGGCCTCTGCTCTGGATCTGCAACTGCATCTGGATGCTCTGAATCTACATCTGACTGTACTAACTCTGAATCTGAATCATCTAATTCCTCTAAATCAAAACTCTCATCTGAAGAAGAGTCGACATGTGCATGCTCATCATCTCGAATAGGTGGAAGAATGAAGGTGTCTGCATGCGGCTGCTAAGGTACATGCGAGACACTTTCCTCGAATTGGAAACTACGCTCAATGATGAGTCAGTCCGAGGAAAGATCAATAATCCTATATCCCTTCACATCGTCGGGGTATCCAACAAAAATACACTCAATTCTATGTGGATCAAGTGCCTTCCTCTTTTCAGATGGAATCCGGGCCCATTCACGTGAACCAAAAATGTGAAAGTGGGTCACTTCCGGTTGGAGGCCGCTCCAAGCCTCATAGGGGGTCTTATCCTTAAAAATTCTATGGGGAGATCTGTTTTGGATGTATGTTGCACAATTAAGTGCTTTGGCCCATAGTATATGTGGTAGTGACTTTGCATGCAACATGCAAGAAGCCATCTCCTTTAGAGATCTGTTTTTCCGCTCAGCAACTCCATTTTTTTACGGAGTATAGGGAACTATATCCTGCAACTGAATCCCTACCTCATGGAAAAGATCATGGATATCATGATTGGCATACTCTCCCCCGTTATCATTTCATAGTACTTTGATCTTCTTTCCGGACTGTGTCTCAACCAGGGCTTTGAAATCTTTGAGGTATTGAAAGACCTCAGATTTTTGCCTGAGAAAGTAAATCCATGTAAAACATGAGAAATCATCAACAGAAATGAGAACAAACCTCACTTTGTTGATATATGGATGTGGAAAAGGACCCATAAGGTCACTGTGGATCAGAGCTAAAGGCATGGAAGCTCTCTGAGACTTTCCTTTGTCGAATTTCTCTTAAGGGTGTTTTCTGAGAACACATCCCTCACATACTCCCTTGGAGAAATGGATATTTGGTAGAACATCGACCAATATTTGATTTCTAAGTTGTTTCATGTATATGAAATTCAAATGTCCAAAAACTTCATTCCATATCCTACTACCTTCATCAGCATGAGTAAGAAATAAAGTAGAATCAGGTTCAATGAATTCAGAAAATGTATACAATATAGATTGATGATTTACCTCACCAGTAGCAACCCTAGAGTTGTTTTGCATGTCGTAGATGTCATTGTAATTTTGTGTGAATATGAATTTCTTTTTGGTGTTGGAATTCATCATCTGATACACGGAGAGAAGGTTGACATAAAGTTTGGGAACGTGCAACACTTTCTCGAAGCTTCCGTTGGTGAGTTTAATCCTTCCTTTGTCGGTGACTTCGACAGAAGAGTTGTCCCCCATCAGAATAGGAGGACCTTTGCATGCATCCAATGAAGAATCGATTGATTTTGAGGCAGCCATGTGATGTGATGCTTCTGAATCTACGATCCAAGCATCAAGAGAGGATTTGATGGAAATCAAGGCATGGCTAGAATTTCCTTTCTTGGGATTCTGATCTTCTGGATTCTTCTTATTGGAACCCTCAGAGATGTGACCTCCAAGGTTGTTTTTTTGAATTATTTGAGAGATTAGATCCATTTTTTTTGGCATGCATGCGTATTCTGGATGGAATCCTTTGTGACAGTACATGCATTTCTCCCCCTTTCTTCTCTTTTCCCCTTTGGATCTGGAGGCATCGGTGAAGGGTTTTGTGTAACATTCCTTCTTCTGATGTGCATGAGCTTTCATTTTGTCTTTATATTTAGATTTATGATATTTATGGATGCCATCTTTCACAGTGAGTGCATGCGCCTTTGGGCCTTTGATTTTTCCCATATTGATGCGCTTGGTTTTCTCTTATGTCAGGGATTTGATAAAGTCCTCAAGAGAAAGCATCTTCCAGGTGGCTCTAGAGGTGAATCTGACATAATGGAATGTGGATACGAATAAAAAAAACTCAGGACCATGTTTTTAGAGAATGGTGAGGACCATTTTTTTCTCCTCCTTAGATTTATCAACCTCGCAATATTTGAGTTGCGACAGTAAATCCTTGAATTTTGTAAACAAATCTTTGATATTGTCAAAGATTTTTGGATCCAATGTGAGAAGTACCACCTCCAGCTTGTGTCCCCTCATCTCATCTTGTTTTACAAATATCCCTTCCAAGGTGGTCCATGCTTCATTGGGAATCTTACAGGAAGATATGTGAAAAAGGAGACTGGGTGAAATAAGACTGCAAATCGTTCTGAGTGCTTCATATATCCGATTTAAGTACTTGGATTTTTCTATGGATGATGTCGGTTCTGTATCTATATTCAAGGTTAACCTGTACAATCCTCTATTTCGGAGATGAATCATTATTCTCTCCTTCCATGCAAATTAGTTGTAAGGTGTAAGAATGGATTCTTTTTGGAAATCCATCGTTCTGTTGTCTTCAATATTTTGTACCTGCAAAACATTTTGGTGTATCTTTTTCTTAGCAGTCTACTGGATCTGATACCATGTAAATGTGTTGAATATTCACAACATAGATCTAGCTATAAAATAATACACACATTTGAAGAGAACAATTGAGAAAGAAGAAGAAGGAGAGAAAGAATGGAATAATTCTCATTAAGCATAATGAATAATGAATAATTTACACAAGATATACTCTATATGACTCAATCAGTGTACACTGGAGATGAACCAATGCGCCATAGTGGTGGTCTAGAGTTATTTGGACACACACCAACAGTTAAGGGAGTGAACTGACACCTAATCTAGTCTCTCAGGCAGTTACATGAGTGATTTTCCACCTAACTGAGTTAACTAGTCAACTAGTCTTCAGTTAACTTATTGAACATAGTGTAGTGAGGAGTAGATCAAGGAATCAAGGGTAATGTGCCAGTTTGGTGATGATCCCAAGGCAAGTGCGCATTATCATGGTGATGATCCCAATGTTGCATGGTGACAAAACCAATGCAGCATCTAGACTCAACTCAACTAGTCAAACTAAAGTGTCAACTAAAAGAGAATATTCTCCAGGTGGAATATTCTCCCCTAAAATATAGGAGAATGGATAATGACTAATTATGACTAATAAACAAAGAAAAAACTTAGGAAAAATAAATCATAGGTGTGTGTGAAGTAACTCCAACAAAAACCCACCCAGAGTAAGTGTGAAAATGGTGTGGTTTAGTGCTTACTTCATGGATTACAATGTTAATCCATTTCTATGAGCACCTTTGTGGAGGGTGCCCTTACTCTTGAGTTACCCCATATTTTCATGCCACCTTTTTCCAAACCCCTTTTTTTCCTTTTTCTAGTTCATTCTTTCATTTATATTTGTTAATTTGTGGGTGCCCTTTTGTACAAGGTCTTAGGCTATAACATTACTTTTTTGGGACCGGGGAAAGCAATGAAAGAGTAGAGATCAAGTTGGACTGGATTTTGGTGGTCCTTCTTAGCTATGTTAACTTTATTTTCTAGCATCATTTTCTTATTCTTTTATATCACCTACAAAACAACCTTCGGCCTTCATCCCCTCTTCTCATGAGAGAATGGACCATAGTTGAAGCTTAGGATATGTGAAATGATTTAATATGGAAGGTGTTAAGTATGGTTGGGAGCAAAACATTACCATTGGGAGCCCCCCACAAGATTACCCCTTTTCCTTGGGTGATGACATCACAGGACTAGGGCATAGAAGTTGACCACCAAGGTGAAACAAGGAAACTGACATCATTTCCCAAACTAGTGATTTGTTATCCAAATTCAACCAAATATCCTCATCCACATGCCTGACAAATTAAGCACAACACTTTGCATAAAAGAAGGACTAACATACCTCATGGTGACAATAGCTTACCATATCCCATACTCTGGGTTGATTGAATGTGATGAGCCTTGGTTGATCTATGTTGGGAGGAAAATAAGGGAGTTTGTTGGGTTGCCATCTTTGTACATGTTGATCATCATCATCATGGTGTAGATAATGTTCTCCATTGTGGGGCTCGAGACATGATCTCTTCTAGTTATATCTAGACATGGGGGGGGAGGTAACAACACCCATGATTTCTTTAGTTACACATTGGAAGGATTTTTGTTGGGGTGATGATTTTTAAAGTTAAAATTATACAATAACATCCCCCTCATACAAGGTATTTTATGACCATTCTCATCCACCAAATCACCTTTCATTGTCCTAACGACAATTGTATCATCCCTTCCCTTCGATGCTTCTTCCATGGATTTTTTATGGAAATTCCATAACACTAGATCACCATGGCTACTCATATTAGAGTCACCTCTATGAGAGTTCATATTTTCAAGAGTTTGTGTCCCAACACTATAATGACTCCTCCCACTTATAAATTCTCATGAATAGAATCCATTGATCCTCAATGCTTGTCATTATATTTTATGGGTTGCTGAACGGGTCTTCCCCCATTCGAACCCTATGGGATTATATAATCATAATTACCAAAGCATTTTTTTTTCATATAAAAAAAAATAATAATTAAAAAATGACTTTTTCCTACCTTAGCAATGTCTATATGACTTATATTGTGCTTCATTGAGTCAGGTTATGTAATATGTATGTCCATCAACACTTAGAGACCCTTCTATATCAACTAGTACCTTTTCCAATTTCAGTATTGTTGGGACATTGACCCCAACTAATCCATTCAAATTACCTATTCAATTAAGACGTGTTCACCCCACTTATGTAGGGAAATCCTTATACAACCACTAACTCAATTAATCCATTATCATATATCTTATTTAGCTTATACAGTCCTATCCATCCATAAGTAACTTCTTAACTTTATCCTTCTTTATTCTATCATATAATTGTACCAATTAACCTTGTTCAAAGTCTTGTTTCTTCAATGTTTGGTCATGGTACGTTTTCATTGTGAATTTCCCATGTCTTGTTGGAAGGTAGCCAAGTGTCTACCATCATCTAGTCATTCCAACTCTTTTAGTGGATTTGTAAAACATTGTGGTGTCTATAAAATCTATTTGACTACTATTTGTAAGGATGATACCCAATACTCTATCAATATGAATTCATCTTCACTGAAGGTTAATTAAAAGGGTTTTTTCCTTGATATTTTCTTCCATGTTGTTGGATATTCCTAGGGGACTTGTCGTAATATGTTAGCCCAGTCCATTGTTATGGAACAAATAACCAAATAAACATAAAACAAATACTCAATTCAGTAATGTCACACCTAAATCAAGTAAATTTGTGGATCAATAAGAAAACTCTTCAAGGGAGAAACATTCTTTCACAATATATCAAATAAACAAGATGATATGATCCCTCAACCGAGTCTCTTTGATGCATATATAAGAGACATAGGGATAGAAAGAAATAATATTAAGCCGACATAACTATAATTAATGTAATGATAATGAATGGGGTTATGGTGAGGGACTTAATATGCCCCTCCAATTCAAATTAACATTTCCCTCAATGTTGATTAGTTGTGTATTCTTTGGTATGAATAACTCATATTCTCAAGTCACATTTTCTATTGGAAACTTATTCCCTCTAATGAGGACCTATTTCGTCGGTTTTGTCATCGCTCGATCTATATTTTGATGAATGTTTCATATTCTAGTATGATTTTTCCCTCTTCATCAAGCTCTAGTAAAATAGTCTAAATTGAGATCTTGACACCAATTACCTTCTTTAAACAAGAAACATGGAAGTCCAGATGTACATGTGAATATTAAGGAAACTCCAATCTATAAGCCATACTGTCAATCATATGAAAAACCTTATAGGGACTGTTATTAGCACTTGAGTGCTATTTTATTGTCTTGTTTTTAATTGAGAGACATATATTTATATGGTTGTTTCCTCAAAAATTCTATATCCCCCACTTCAAAGTTCCTTTCACTATGATGTTGATCCACTTGTTTTTTCATTGTGTTTTATGTTATAACCAAATTGTCCTCTAAAAGTTAGAGACACTCTTGTTGGTTCTCAATGTGATCCTTCATTTCTTGAACCTTAGTTTTCCTTCTCAAGGGTGATATAATGGATGGATGATGATACACATAAAGTGCCATAGATGGGAGAATTTTTTATGAAGTGTGGAAGGAAGTGGTGTTCCACCATTTTTCCATTTAACCCAGTATGACCATTTATCATATGTGAAGAAATAGATATAGCATTCCATATCTTTATTCATATTATCAGTTTTCATATAAAATTAGAGATGTAAGAGGATATGTGAGCCAATTGAGTACCCAAACAAGAAAACAAGTTAGTCCAAAAATCAATAGTGTAACTTGGATCTCTATCACTCACAATAATCTTGGGATTTCCATGTATCTTCTTAACTTTTTCCATGAATGTTGTAGCTACTATGCTTGATTTAAAAGGATGGGAAAGTAAAAAAAAAAAGGCATACTTTGTGAATCAATCCATCACCACCATGATGATATTATTCCCTTCATACTTYGGCAGAATTRTGACAAAATTCATTGAAACTTGTTTACAACACTGACTTGGTATGGATAACAATCCTAGAAAGCATGAGGTCTTGGTTGTCTCACTTTTGTTCTGCTAGTAAAAAAATCACTCCACCACAAACTTTTGAAAAATATTTATTTGATTGAATGAGAATTGTGACCTCTGTTGAAAACTCCTTACTCCAACACCTAGGTACCTTATTATCTAGTGTTTTCCTTATTGCAAATCAGATTAGCAGCTCACAAAAAAAAAAATACACTGTTGAAATATTCAACTTTAAGCATGCAACAAAAGAAAAAACTGAAAACCAAATCATGCACACATGAACACCAATATTTTTTGGTAGATACCCCTAAAAAAACCAGAGGTAAAACCAGTGCTAAGAATGATTTTATTATGCTAAAATCAGGGCTCCTATAATAGGGATAATGGCCCACTGAGAGAAATACAACTACAGACAAACCTGACAAAGTATGTTTCGTTGTATGACCCATAACTACATGCTTTTCGATATGTATGTGACTATACTTACTACACACTTGTGTACAAGTGCATGTCTCCATTGTCCTCTGTGTATACGTACGAAAATCCTGTACAAAAATTTGTGTACGATGCAACTCTTCCATATGGATTCAATTGAATAAAACCCACTTGTGATAGCCTCTGTTCTCTATTATACTTGATCTAATCTCTATATGGAAGTCCTTCTCCACATATCCAAGATCTTGAATCACAGTCCTTCTTGATCCAACTCTCTCTGTCCTCTTTCAATCTCCCTCGATTAACCTAAAAAGGTGTTTCAAGTGTAAGCAAAAGTCCTTCTTTGCTTCTAGACTCTCGAATGACTCCACACTAGCAAAAGTCCTTCTTTTCTATCTCTATGTGAAAATACTGACCTTGGCATCCTCACCAAAATTCTGACCTTGGTATCTCACCAAAAGTGTCTTCTCCTTTACCCTGACCTTTCTTTTATAATCATGAGTTATAATCTATTTCTAATCTCCAAAGCGATTGACGGTTGAGATTATTTCTCACACCCACTTGAGATTTATATTACATGCTAATTACTTTTATAATTTCATTAAATAACTCAATTAATTAAATAATTAATTAATAAAATAAATTTACTTTAATAGTTCATTTAATTAAAGTAAATTCAAGAGTAGAAGGATTTGGATGACTTATGCATGCTAGACATCGAGCCTATGCAAAACTGCATATATGATGCTACATGCATCAACACTCCCTCTTAGTGAGGAAGGTATTTCCCAAAGAACCACCTCGAACTGGTTCTCCCTCCGAACTTAGAAAAATGTCAAACACATCATCCTTCCCATTAGCATCCATCCAACCCTATTGGTCAGTTGCTTCCTTAACATTGAAATTCTGTGAACTCTACTCATCCAAGTTTAGTTGTTCACCCTTTGAAGCCTCCTTCTCCTCTTCCTCTTCCACTGACATTTATACATGATCCAAGATCCCCTTGGATCCTCTTACAGGTTGGCCCTGCAACTTGTATATCCTGTCCTCTCTTAAACTAATTCCAATTGTTATGTCAAGGATAGATTCCTTTGTACATATGAGTACTCTCCCTCTCTAAAAAGTAATGGAAAAACCCATGTCCCCCAAAAACTGAAACTAAGAGAAATTTTTTCTTCAGTTATGGTACATAAAGCACATTTTGGGCCTCTAACAAACCTCCCGACTCAAGTTAGAACATGAAAATTTCCTTTCCCTTTATTGCATACTTGGCATCATCACCATATGGGTCCGTGAGTCCTTTGTCACACTATTGAATAGATCTTGTGCTTCAAGATTTAGTTTATTTTATTAAAATAAAATTTGGGCTCTTGTATTAAGATAATGGTCCACCTAAGGAATAATACAATGCAACAAATAACCTACCTCAATATCATTCCTTTGATATTGTTGGCTACTATCTCCCTTTCTGCCCCTTTTCTCCTTTCCTCGGACCTTGCCCCTGCACACTTGGATGAAAGTCCTTCTCCACCCAATTCAATGAGATCTCACTATCTGATTATGTGTGTATTTTGTATCCACTAATAAATATCCAACTCCTACAACCTAGCACCTCTATTGTTGTTGTATGTTCATGTACCTGCAACTATTCTACTGCCCAGATCTATATATACTACCAAATATATCTACCACTTCGGTGTGGATCTGACTGATCTTGTAGCTTCTGCGGCTCAAATATATTGCTTGGATCTACTTAGATCTATCCTTGTTACTAGATATATATGTTGTTTCCCCACTGATTTCTCTTCTCCTTTGAAATGAATAGATCTCTATGTGAACTTCTTTCTTCACCCTGTGCTAATATATCCTTGAGAAAAAGTCCTTGTTTTCTCTATTTATGAGTCACTGAATCCAATAGATCTACCATCCCTTGATCTCTGGATGAAATTCCTTCTTCACCCATCTAATATTCCCTTGAGTCACCGTCCTTAATGTCTCAAGCACTTGAGAAAAATTCCTTCTTTGCTCCTAAGTGGATGACTCAAGCACATGAGAAAAATTCCTTCTCTACCTCTATGTGCTCTCACGTGGCTTATATATCTAGATGGAAGTCCTTCTCCACCTATCTGAGATCTCCTTTTTGGTTTCCCAACCTCCCGCCATTTCTTAACAAGCCACCCAATAGAATTTTTCTATTTCCTAGACTCTACTACCCACTACTTGGAACTATTGATCTTCCATGGCTGCTGAAACTTCCCTTGTACTGACCTGTAATAACTTGTATGTGTTTTTCACAACTGAACCCTCACGTATGTATGCACCCTCCCTTAAGGAAGCTCATGTATGTACACACCTATGCTTATTGTAGCCCACATATACACGATTATGCTTACTGCTACCTACTTACATGAACCTATATCCAAAGAGACCCATCTATGTACATTCTTGTCACTTCTGTAACCCTACATATAGCTCCATAAACATGAAAAACCCTAGTTTTGCCTTAGTAGGATTGTTCCCCTGAAATATGTCCTTTGATTTCGTCCTACTGGTTATGGATTTGCTAAGATCTCCTACAGATCTAATAGTTCTACTTTCAACTGTTATGGATCTGAGATTTGGCTTCCTCTTAGACAAACCTGATATGATACCATTTTGAAAACCCCTTAATTCATCACCTAGGTACCTTGTTATCTAGTGATTCCCTTGCTCTAAATCAGATTAGCAGCTCACAAAACAAAACACAATGTTGAAATATTCAACTTTAATCATGCAACAAAATAAAAAACTGGAAACCAACTCATACATAGATAAACACCAATATTTTCGGGTAGATACCCCTCGAAAAAATCCACAAAGGGACAACCAATGCTAAGAATGATTTTATTATTCTAAAATCAGGGCTCCTATAACAAGGATAATGGCCCACTGAGAGAAATACAACTGCCGAAAAACCTGGCAAATTATGTTCCATTGTATGACCCAAAACTGCAGGCTTTTCAAGATGTACATGATTGTCCCTACTGCACACCTGCATACATGCACCTTTCTCGACTGGCACTCACCTACACGTATGGAAATCATGTACGGTAAATTATGTATGATGCAACTCTTTCATGTGGCTTCTCTTGAATGAAACCCACTTGCAAAAACCTATATTCTCTCTTCTCCTTGGTCTGATCTCTAGATGGAAGTCCTTCTCCACCTATACAAGATCTTGAATCACAGTCCTTCGTGATCCAAGTCTCTCTATCCTCTGTCAATCTCTCTAGATCAACCTGAAAAAGATGTTACAAGTGTAAGAAAAAGTACTTCTTTGCTTACACTTTATCCCTAAAGACATGTTTTTGCATCAAAAACACCAAAATCAACCTCACAAATTGAAAATTGTTGTTGCTAGTAACACCTTTTTTTTCTCAAGGTTAAAATTACAACCTTTTGCAACCATGGCCTTGAAAACCTATAATGTTGCTACCTAAAATATCAAAATCAACTCCTGAATTGAAAAGTGGTGCTATCACTAGCACCTTTTTTATTTTGGATTAAAATTGCAACTTATTTGAAACATGGCCTTAAAAACTAACATTGTTGCAATCAAAATAAATTACCTGAAGAAAAAAATGGCGCTACAAGTAGCACACTTGTTTTTTAGGGATAAATTTCCACTTTTTTTTAACCATGGCCTTAACAATTGGTACCATTGCAACAAAATTATTAAAATCAACCCTCGAATCAAAAAGTGATGCTAAAAGTAACAACAATTTTCTCAAGGTTAAAATTAAACGTTTTTTGAAACCATGGCTTTAACAATTAGTACTATTGCAACTGAAATATTAAAATCAAGCCCAAATCGAAAAGAGGTGCTATCAATGCCACCTTTCTTTCAAGATTAAAATTACAACATGTTTGAAACCATGGCTTAAAAAAACACCAATATTACAAGCAAAATCATAAAAATGAAAAAGAATGGAAAAATAGAGAAAAAGAACTCGAACACTAGACAAAAGTACTTGTCTTTTTAAAAAAAAAAAAAAAATTGTGTTTAAATACAAAAAGGAAAAACAATTTCAAAAAATCATTTTTAATTAAAAAAACAAATATATAAAAAAATAAAAAATAAAATCATCCTCTCCCTTATTGAAATAAAAAATAAATAAATAATAATTAATAAGAAAACCCAAAAAAATATTAAAAAAATGAAAAAATGAAATTAAGCGTGGGGATGATTCCCAAAATCACCCCTTTCCACTTCCCCCCTCTACCTCCTCCTTTTCCACGGGCTCTACCCTACTTTTACCTCTCATGCTTTCCGTCCCACCATTTAACACCACCCCCCCCTCTCCCCACACCACCGCCCTTTCAATCAACTAGTGTACCCATTAATTCAAAGGGTAGCATGACCCCCTACATAAGTAGCCACCATCTAGTTATTAGGGGTACCCACTGATTCATAGGGTGTTGCAACACCCTCCATAAGAAGGTGTTGATTGCTTATTTGGGAGGGAGACTTTGATTTGATGGAGGGAACCACCAAGGGGGAAAGAGGATTAAAAAATGGGAGGGTAGTGTAAGGAGGTGGAATAGTAAACCATTGTGGAGGGAGTGGGGGGTTGAGTCAATTTGTTTTTTTTTTTAATAATTTGTTTTTCAACTTTATTTATTTATTTGATTTTTTTCTTCAGAACTACATTTTATATAATCCTTTTGGATAATTTGTGGTGCTATGATGGGCATATCTATGTTGTCAAAGTCACTCAAGACTTACACCTAACCTCATCCACACCTTCTTGGGGGGTTTCTATTGGCATTATTGATTGTGTGTTGTCATTGATGGAAACATGAGTCCAACATGTATAGTAATCAAAAGAAAAGGAAGATCAACTTGAGGCAGATGAAGATCACCTTGGGGAAGAAGCAAATCATGATCAGTGTTGATTGCGATAGGATCAACAATGATCCTATGTTCCTAAATATCGAAAGATATAGCCTTCTGATTGATAAAAATGGTGCATAAATGAGCACATTTACACAAATCCTAGAAAGAATAAACATTAATCGAAGCTCATAAGAGATGGCACAGTTGAAGTAACACATGAGACAAAGTTCTGCGAGTGAACAAATCCCTTTGTAAAAGATCGGGTTACAACAACCATTAGATTAGTTTGAGATCTATCATGATCATCTGATCGAGTTTAGTGGAAGCACAGGGTAAGCCACAATATCCCAGAGTCTCATATTAAATGAACTCATGCATACCGTTGATCTAAGATCTCCTCTGGAGCAATACGAGTCGTTGGATCAAGCGGTCAACTCCGGCGCTGACCACTCCGACAAAAAGAAGCCAAGAAAAAGTAAATTTACCCGAAGGCCAAAGCCCCGAAGTCATGAACTGTCGTCAACCGTTGATCTGGAGTGAAATATTGGAACCGTTATATCACAGTAAAGGAAAGGAGACAATCAAATCCACCGTTGACCACTCCAGTGAAAAGGATTCTAAAACAACTAAGTTTACCTAAAGGTCAAAGCCTCGGAGTCATGAACTCTCGTCGACCGTTGGATCAGGAAATCCCATCAACCGTTGATCTGGAGTGAAAAATGTCAGAGCACGGTCAACTCCTGCCTTGACCTACTTTGGTGATAAATAACTCAGTTGAACCAAGAACTCATGAACCCCGAAGTTTCAGAATAAACAAAGGTCGTCAGATCAAGACAGTGGAAGATCTACGGTGGTAGATATATATTATGCACTTTGGTGATGTTCAAAGGTTGATATAAAAGTGAAAAAATATCAGATCCATGAAGTAAAAAGACATGATCCAGGAGGGAGACATGTGGCAGAAGACAAAGATGACACGTGGCCCAATTAGATGGTGACAAGTGTCAAGGTCGATGTGGCACATAAGAAATTTGAAAGTCATGAATCAGGGTGACATGTGGCACACATACTATGGTCCCACATCAACCTAGGTGACATTAGTATACCATGTCACTACATGACTACAAAATTTGGGGATATCCAACTTCTACTACCTACAAAATTCCCAAATCTCCGAAGGTCGAAACCGTGAACTAACTTTGGTCATTGACCTAATATCCTCCAGTATATCTCATGATCGTTAGATCAAGCGTAGTGGAAATATAGAGTAAGTATAAATCATGAAGTAATGCTAACCATTGATCTACTTCAGGATCATTCTCGACCTGTGATCAAGTGTAGTAGAGAAATAGTGTAAGCATGAGATGTTAACCGACATCAAACGATCACTATCGTTTTATGACTTATTTGGTGGGTAAACCTTCGAAGGAATTGAACTACTTCAGAGTTCTATTAACCTGGAGTTCCGAAGTTCTGAAGCTTAAAAATAAGATCTAACCATCCATTGAGGAGGAAGATCCATGGTCAATATCCTAAAGCACAAAGTAACGTGCATGAAGATTAACCTAATAGAGGCAACACACTTTTGATCTGAACCATTGAATGGTGTAGCTGTATGGAAAACATCTAAAATATACACACATCGACGAAATTTAGTCTAGGAGAATTAGAAGGTTATAAAAGAACAAAATTCCTGAAGCTGTGAAGTACCAGAGGAAATGACAGTCGTCCATCTCACGATTGAATCCCAGCCATTGGATAAGGATAATAAAATTATGAGAAATGAGTCCTTTAAAATAATGATCAGACCATTGATCTGAAATCGTGATCAACGATGAGGATTAAAAATCGTGAATTGAAATTGCTCGATATGTAACACTCTGAAAGATATCACTTCGACGATAACAAGAATTTGGTGAATAGAAGAAAACTTCTGGAGCACCAAAGCTCAGAGAACACGGTCCCAGCAGTGGACATATGGGGGATAAAAAGAAAAAGGGGAAGAATTCTAAAGCACAAAAGATGTGTTTCCAGTGATAGTCATATAGTAAGATAAGGAGCTTAAATATGAAGCACAAATGAAGAATAAACCCGAGGTTACGATCCCACAATCATTTGAACATTGGGTTGAAGGAAGCACCTCATACATAATTCATTTTTGTAAACAACTCAATAGCTTAAGGCCTATAGAGTAATGTGATAAAGATTAACCATAACAATACAAAGAGTAGGTAAAAGCTCGAATATAGTCTTTTGACAAACTTGGGAACAGAACAGAAGCATGGGAATGATATAATGAGTTGATCCATATCTGTGATCATCTCATGTAGATGAAATTCAAAAATTCGAGACAAGATTAGTCTTCTAATTAAAATGAAAAAATTAAATGAAGAGGTGCAATGGTTCATGTCAAAAAGACACAATGGTTAAAATCATATACCTATTGAAATACTATATAAACCAGAAGTGGTGGTGAATCTAAGGATGTCTTGGTGGATTATATATATATATATATAATGGATTGAATGGAATCTCATTCTATCAGGTTGGTGCCTATTTACGAGCTGAGTCTTTTTATGAGGATTGGATTCCTCACATCTTAGTTGGATATGAGATCAACAAGTTGGGTCTTGCTATGAGGGTTGGATTCCTCATTTCTCAGTTGGATCTGAAAACTACAAGTTGGGTCTTGTATCAGAGAATTGGATCTCCCATATTCAATTGAAGTTGAAGATATTAAAAAATTGAATTTATTTGTATTCATTCAAGTTAAATAAATAAAAGAAAAATATTTTATCTACTTCATAATGTTTGTGTTACACATGTTTATGAATAATTAATTAATCTCCATATATCTTATTCAATTAATTCAGTTAATCTATGAAAGTTTGAAAAGCAGTCAAAAGTTCCAGACACTGATTCACCCCCCCCTCTCAGTGTCAGTGTGTGTTTCAACAGTTTCAACCCAGGTCCCCACATTAATACAAGCCCAACCACCTCGTTGCTTGCCACTAGACCATACCCCCTTGGGTATTTTTTTTTATTTGCATATTTTTTTGATTTATGGCGTCTCTCTCTCTCTCTCTCTCTCTCTCTCTCTCTCTCTCTCTCTCTCTCTCTCTCTCTCTCT
>ML783528.1:446853-489730 GCA_009831015.1 Picea engelmannii | reverse complement strand
TTTTTTTTAACTTTAAAGGAGAGAGAGAGAGAGAGAGAGAGAGAGAGAGAGAGAGAGAGGAGGGGGGTATGGTGATATTAAGCATTTCCCTCCCTCAGAACCTTTTTTTCTTAATAATTTGTCTTAGATTGTGTTATTTTTTCTCTTTTATTTCCACTTTTGACCATAAAAATACATGGCATTTTAAACAAAAAAAAAATCTCAAATGCATATGTTTTTCATTATAACTAGCTTTTTAATGTGTATTGTTTTGCTAAATGTTTAGAGATAGTGTTATTTAGATATAACAATCAACTATGGATTGAAGTAAAGTTATTAAAAAATGTTAAAAACACAATATTTAAAATTTATGGCATCTTAAATTAATTGAGAATATATAATTAGATGAAAATCATAACATTGAAAAATAAATGACATAGAATTTTTAATAATGTCAAAAATGTCAAATTTTAGGTTTAAAAAAAACATTTAAACACATTTGCAAGAAGAAACACCATAAAAAATATACATTTAAAAACAAAAATTGAAAAAAAAAGTTTAATACTTTATAACTAGATTAAAAATGTTAAAAAAACTACCTTGAAAAAAATGCTGGTACTAATAACACCACTTTTGAAATGGGGATAAAAACAACCAAAAAATGAAACTTCTAAAAAAATAATAACTCTAGACAGTTATTTTCAAGTAGGAAGCTATGCCTTAAAATCAGTTTTAAGACCTAACTGGGAAAAATCCTTCTTGATCCTATGATAAGTTTTCAATATTCCTTAGTGTCCCCCTATAGGAGAAGTGTGTAGTTCCAAAAGGATCTTCTATTTGAGTTCAGAATTCTTACATAAATATAGGTGATACTTATACCAAAGTGAATCATTTTTTGTAATACTTTGGTTTTGAGACCCTAGATTTAATAATGTATTTTGTTATTTTATGAATTGTCAGAGTGCCCAAACAATTAAAATAGGCCAAAGTTCCTAGGAAATGTAATACTTTATTCATTATTAATAATAAAATACGTCATTGGTTGCATGACGGAAAAGGACAAGAGTTGTAGGGGGGTTATGATTCCATGAGAGAGGGGGCTTAAGGGGCTAAGTCTTTTTATTATATTTTATTTACTCATAATTTTTTTAATTGAGAGAGGTGGTTACATGAGCTTCTTGGGGAAGGCCATGTGGCTCTTGATTTCCAAGTAAATATATAAACCCATATTTGGGTTGTTTGGGGCTTTACACTCTTCATTATGTTCACTCTCCATTCACTCTTTCACTCATTCATTCTTGATATTGGCTTGGGAAGGAAAAACAAATTGTTGGGAGAGAAGTCATTGGTGGATGGATGTAGTGATTATTGGTGTATTCCATCCATAAATTAATGTTGGCATGTATGAGATGCATTGGCATGTGTTAAATCTTATTCATAGCTCTGAATCCTGAGAGTCTCGACATGGAGATTCTTGACTAGATGCACTGGAGACCTAGAAATAAGTGGACAACCTAAGGGACTGCCTGGCAGTGAAGGGGGTTCATTGTCTTTGTGTGGTGCAGGCTGGAGAGAAGAGAGTTGGTGTACTTTGGATTGTTGTGTGTTAAGAAACCTATGAGAGATTAAGTGTTGACTAGTTTGGGAAGTTGAGTGTCGTCGTGGAACCCATCCTTGTGTATTCATAGCCCTGGTTCATGGGTGACATTGTTGTTTATACTTGGAGAAACAATGTCTATGGTTGGGTGGAAAATCCTTGGTTTGTAGCCAGTTGGTGATTGAATTTGTATAAGATAAGTTCTCTCTTTCATGGTTTCCTTTTCTTATATATTTATTTTCGCTATGTATTAATTATTATCTATGAAATTTGTATTTATACTATGCATGTTTGCTAGTTATTTTTGTGCATGGAATGCTATTCACTTTTTTATGTTGTAACATGAATCTTGATTAATGCATGTCATTATTTCATGCTTCTTTATTAATTAGATGTTATCATAATTTCAAAATTAGTTTTGAAATGTGTTTTTGAAGTATCGTGGTCAACCTGTGCGTGGTTGGGTACATTATAGATTGGTATCAGAGTTCTGGTTGAAACACCAGACTGGTATGGGAAAAAACATGTGCAAATATGGCAGATTCACTATCATAGATTTTGATCTTTTTGAAGTTGGGGAAAAGGTGGAAAATTGCGGAGAAAAATCCTCGAATATGTGGGAAAATTCGAGTTTGAAATAATTTGGAATTGTTTAAGAAGTTAATGGATTCGATCTATAGAGTTGTAGAGTCGAATTTGACCTAGAAGGTCTAAAATTTCATATTTTAATGGTTTTTGTAGTGCGGGGAAAAGTTCAAATATTCAATGGTTGAGATCATGTTCGATATCAAGATCAACAACCTAGGTTCAACCTTGAAAATTTTTAAAATTTATAAATTTTTGAAGTTTGGAAAAGTTATGAGATCAACGTCTGAGATGAATTTCAGACGTTTGGAAAAGTAGGAATATCAACAGTTCGTATTAATTTTCAATCGTTTGGAAAGTCATAGAAAATAAATGATCGAGATCATATTGGTTGGGATATCAACGACCTAGATTCACCTGGGTTTTGGATGAAATTGTCTAAGTGTTGAAAATAACCATCTCAGTTTGTCAATGGGTGATGGATCAGGGATCGGTGAGTTTGAAGAAGTATTTAAATTCCTCCAAATATATCTGATATCATCGATGGTCGATGGATCAAAGATCGACGATTTTGGCTAAGTGTTGAAATTTGGCCAAATCACATATGAGATCATCGATGGCTGATGGATCAGGGATCGGGGAGTTTGGAGAAGTGTTGAAATTCGTCCAAATGACATCTGAGATTGTTAATGGTTGATGGAGAAAATAGGTTTATTTAGTGTCATGGAACGTTAGAATCCATGTGTCCTACCACGTCATCCCATCTGATGCCTCAATATGATGTGTCATTCCATGTCAACATAGTTTCCACCTCAGCCAATAGAAATGGTCGATGGTTGATGGTTGGGTCAATCAAATTGAGGAAGTGTTTTTGACAGTCATAGGGGATCACTGATTGTCGATGGGTCGATGGTCGCGCGTCGACCGAAGATGTGGGGAATTCCATTCGCTAACGAAGATCGTCGAAGGCCGAAGACCGATGACCAGGTCGACTAGTTTGGATTTGTGTGCAAATTGGTCGTCAGGGAGTTGGGATGGTGGATGACAGTCAGGTCAGTGTTTTGGAGAAAGTGTTATGTGCACCAAAGGATAACTTCAGTCACCGATGGTCGATGGAGCACATATAAACAGTCCAGATTGCTTTTGACTTGAGATCAAGGATGCAGATTGCACTTAGGCCATAACTAGAGAAAATTAAGTTGGATTGAGATGAAACTTATGGGTTTTTTTCTGTAAAAAGAATATCTACAAAAGTGATAGAGAGGGCCATTTTCCAATTATGCTTGGATTTATCCGAAATTTCAAAATAGTGGTTTTTAAAGATCTTGGTTTAGATCATTGGAAGAGGTACAAATTAGATTGAAACTATTGGGGAGACTCCAAAAAGAAGACACATAAATAACCCACAAAGGAGCTGAATAAATCCTAAGGGGATTGGAATGGGGATACTGAAATAGGACAAAATCCACTATTCAGGGCCACTATTGGGGAATTTTTGATATTAGAAGGCGGAAAAGTGACCCTAGATCACAAATCTAGAAAATTTGTGTATTTGAAATTTTATATACTCATCAAGACAAACAAAATTGTTTTAGTGAAAATTTTCCAATAGTGCACAGATTGTGAGATAGCCAGTTTTGCTAAAACTTCGAAATCTAGGAAAATGGGTGAAAAAGGACAAAGTTGTATATTCCATATTGTCGTAGTTATTTAATGGAGAATCATATTGAAAATATTAGAGTTTTTATGAATTCCTTGTCATTATTTTTATCTATGGATCATATAAAATTTTCTCTAGTTCCTGACATATTTTCGTCTGCAGTTGACAGAAGTTGGCACTTCAATAAAATTACACCAGTGGAGAAATTGCATAAATCGAGTGAAAGTGGTTTTTTCATGAAGCCATAATTTTCAGCTCAGAGATCAAAATGAGGCATGTGAATAGTCATTGGAAATCTGATTCAATGGAGAATAACTTGGAATTATTATAATTTGGAGAACTATGATATGTATTCATGAATCAAGTAGAAAAAGGACACGTAACATTAATTGGAAAATTTCTATACTATGCATAATTCTAACAAAAATGGTTACTTGCACATTTTGTAGAATTAGGGGATATAACATATAATTTCAAGATAATAATGCATATTTCGGACATGGAGGAAGGAGAGGGAGCCTTCAGTCATGATAAATAAGCCAAAGGCCAAAATATCAGTGTTGGTAATGAAGAGATGAAATCAAATGGGCACAAGAGCATAGGTAAACATGAAACATTAATAGAGACTATGAGAAGCTTGAGAATAGAAATGCAAAGTTACAAAGCATACAATGAGAGGTTTATGAGAGAATAAAATCAAATAAATCCTAAAGTGATGCAGAACCTAAATTAGTTGCATAGGAAAACAACGAATGGATCATAGTCAAGACAAAAGGAAGAAGGAAGATATCATGAAAGAATAAATAACTACATAAGAGTTGGTCATTCAAGAAGCGCTGACAGAAATCATAGAAATCACTCGCCTCCTTACTCAACAAGGAAATTTTATGCATCTAAAAAACTCCATAAGCAGTCCAGAAGTGTATGTTGTTAGACACTAAATAAGAATACATGAATTAGACAGTTTGCAAGGAGAGTCGAGGAAGCTTAAGCTACCATCCTTTGATGGTGAAAGAGAAGGGGAAGATGATGTTGAAGCTTGGTTTCTTGGAATCAGGAAATACTTTCAGTTGCACAACTACTCATCCAACCTAGAATCCATAATTACCACATACCATTTGCATGGAAAAGATGTTACGTGGTGGTATCAATTGAAGCAAATTGAGCACATTAATGAGAGTAGGATCACTTGGAAGAAATTCAAGAGATATTTTGAGAAGGAGTGCTTTTAGATCACTTCTATGAAAAGAAGATGCAAGAGTTATTTGAACTCAAGTTGGGAAGCATGACCATGATAGAATATGAAAAGAAGTTCTTGGGATTGTTGAAGTATGTAGGATTTATCAAAGATGAAAAAGTGAAGATACATAGGTTTTTTAGTGGACTACCATCCTTTTATAAGGAAAAGATTCAATATGATGAGCCTAGGACTTTGATAAATACCATTAGGAAGGATACGTACCTATATGAGAAAGGAAAGGGAAGAGAATCCATGAAAAAATATTGGAAGGATAAGAAGAAAGATAAATCTAATCAGAAGAGGAAATGATTCAAACATCCTTTCAACAGAAATAGTCCAAATACAAATCAACAAGAAGAGTCTACTAAGAATGAATCCAAGACGGAATACTCCTTGGGAAAAAGAGGAATACTACCAATCCAATGTTGGGGGTGCAAATAAAATCACCTATACAAGGATTTCCCTCGCAGAGGAGATAAACTAAATACCATGCATAACATCCAAGAGGATACAATAATAGAAGACATGAGCGGAATTATGAAACACATAATTTGGAGATTGCTTCCATAGTTCATGCATTGAATATGTGGAAGCATTATCTCATGGAAAAAATATTTGAATTAAGGACATACCATAGTGGTGAGTGATTTCTATGAGATGGAATTTTTAAGTGAGTATGAATTTGACATCAAACGTATCAACAGAAAACAAAATAAAGTTGTTGATGCACTCAACAGAAGGATACATCTTATGAATTCTACAAAGATTAGTATGCATTAATCATATTTCAAGAGAAGAATTTTAGATGTTGTTGTTACAGATCAGCATTACCTAGAGGGTTCTTGTCAAGTAGGAAGCTATGCCTTAAAATTAGTTTTAAGACCTTCTTGGGAAAAATCCTTCTTGATCCTATGATGATTTTTCAATATTCTTTAGTGTTCCCTTATAGGAGAAGTGTGTAGTTCCAAAAGGATCTTCTATTTGAGTTTAGAATTATTACATAAATACAGGTTATCCTTATACCAAAGTGAATGATTTTTTGTAATACCTTGGTTTTGAGACCCCAGATTAAACGATGTATTTTGTTATTTTATGAAAGGTTGGAGAACACAAATAATTAAAAGAGTCTAGCATGCTTAGGAAATGTAATACGTTGATCATTATTAATATTAAAATACATAATTGGTTGCAATATGGACAAGGACAAGAGTTATAGAGGGTTATTATTCCACGAGAGAGGGGGCTTGAGGGGCTAATCCTTTCTATTATATTTTATTTACCCACTTCTTTTTTAATTGAGAGAGGTGGTTACATTTAGGAGATTTTGTCTTGTTTTTAGGACATTTAGGTATAGGTGGAGATATATGGTAATCCTTCCCTTGGTTGTTTCTCATGGTGGAGTCACCAAATGAGTTGAAAATCTCATCAAGAAAGGAAAAGGAACGGGAACTTTCCTCAAGGGGAGTCGCCAGGAAAACTAGGGAAAGGATTTGGGATAGTTTGAAAAAGTTTCATTAGGGAATGAAAGAGGATTCGAAATCATTCCCAGTTATATAGACCAAAATGTTACATTTTCATTTCACAACCTAAGTGTCGCAATTGTCGCAAAGTGACATATGCACCTCAGTAAGTGTCGCATTCACTATCACAAGTGTCATATGAACCTTCCTAAGTGTCGAATTCACTTTGTTACATGTTTCCACCCCTTGACACCATGAAAACATTTTTCTATGACCCCTAAGTCATATTGGAGGAAGAAACCCAACATTTCTAGGTCAAAACATACCTTTCTCTTGGAAAAAATCGACCTTTTTGGGGTATTTATAAGGGTGGCGCCACCTAGACATGTTGAGGGAGGGGAATGGTGCCCCATATACCATGTTAGAGGGGCTCCATTATTATTATGGCACCCTTTCTCTCACTTTGGGGGAGCACCATTCTTGTTGAGCGAAAAGGGGGATCTACTCCACCTTATTCTATGGGCAAGCTCTGTCATATGGGATTGGTTATGTTCAAACCTCGTGATTTGGATTCACTTTAGGATCTGATACAAAAATCAAGGAGACATATCCTCAACCATACCCCTCATTTTATCATGGTGGTTGTGCCTCTCAAGACTATATATTGAGGGATTTCCAAGGTGAAGGGGGGTAATAGTCAGAGTATCATCATTTTGATCTTGGTAGATTCGTGCAAGGGGATTGACGAGGATATATTGGATAGGATGTTGCTACATAAATCATGGTTATTAATTATTCTCTTTGGGTTCTCATTTGAATATACTTGGCCTATTTTATTCAAGCTTGTGTATTCTTGCATATGCTTGTATATTGTTACTTCAATATTTGTAGATGAATTTTGTTTACCTAATCAACTAGAGTAGGAGATAGACATTTATCTTTGTTTCCTATTGTATTTATCAAGTTGCACCAGGAGGTTTGAATATCAAGCTCACGGATTGGAAGCAACGAGGATAAAACTTTGAAACAAGGTACATCGATCCATTTCTCCCTCTCTCTTTTTGATTGGTTAAAGTGATTTTATAGGGATGTTAGTGTCCACTTGTAGTGTTTATGTATTTTTATAGGGGTCTGGTAATATAAGGGAGTTTTCATATATCTGTAGACGAAACATTCGTAATAGAAATGGTAATGCTATGGTCTGTGAAACCAAAGATTCTGGGTTCAATCCCTAATGGAGTCACCAATTTTTTTTACAGAATGTTTCATCTGCGGGTATGTGAAACCTCCCTTGGACTACAAGACCGTTATACCAAGACAAAAACACTACAAGTGGACATTAACATCCCTATAAACTCACTTTAACCAATCAGAAAGAGAGAGGGAGAAATGGCTTGATGTACCTTGTTTTGAAGTTTGTACTCGTTGCTTCCAATCCATGAGCTTGATATTCAAACCCCATGGTGCAAGTTGATACCTTCAATAGGAAGAAAAGAGAAATGACTATCTCCTACTCTAGTTGATTAGGTAAAGTAAATTTATCTATGAAGATTGAAGCAACAATGGACAAGCATATGAAAGAATACACAAGCTTGAAGGAAATAGGCCAAGTATATTCAAATGAGAACCCAAAGAGAATACTTACAGACCATGATGGATGTATCAGTAGCCTCTCCAATATCTCCTCATCCATTCCCTTACACGAATCTACCAAGATCAAAATGATGATACTCTGACTGATTACCCCCCCTTCACCTTGGAAATCCCTCAATATAAAGGCTTGAGAGGAACAAACACCATGGGAAAATGAGGGTTATGGTTAAGGATATGGCTCCTTGAGGTTTGTATTGTATCCTGAATTAAATCCAAATCATGAGGGTCGAACATAACCAAACCCATCTGAGAGATCCTTCCCATAGAATAAGGTGGAGGAGATCCCCCTTTTCCCCCAACAAGAATGACGCTACCCCAGAGTGAGAGACACGACACCACCCTAATAGTGGAGCCCCTCTAACATGGTAGAGGGGGCATCATGGCCCTGCCACAACATGACCAGGGGGGCACCACCCTTCATAAATGCCCCCAAAAATGTCAAATTTTCCAAGAAAAAGGTGTGTTTTGACCTAGAAATGATGGGGTGGTGACACCTAAAAAATTGAATGAGACACTTGGGAAGGTGCATACAACACTTGTGACAGTGCATGCGACACTTACCAAGGTGCACACATTACTTTTTGACACTTGCGACACCTAGGGTGTGAAACAAAAATGTGACATTTTGGTCTATAACACCCGAAAATGGCACCAAAATGTTATCGCACAAACTGTAGGTTGGGAAAAGCCTAACCCAATCCAAAATATGGAAATAACTATGGGAGATTCTACCCATTGTCACCTTAGATAAACCCTCCCCTCACTTTAGTGAATGAGAAATCCTACATAAGGGGGGAATCTCAGGTGACCCTAGGGGTAAATGAAATGGAAAATAGAGTTATGTAAGGTGATTCCCCTATAGGTCAAACTAAAAAGTGGATAGTTATATCTGTCCAAATTCTTGAGTACCTACAGAAGATAGTTATATATGTCCGAGACAAGAGAAAGACAAGTATTCAAGCAAAATTTTCCAATTGAAAAGCAAGTGAATCTTTAGAACAGTAAAAAAATGTATATGTCAGCAATAAAACTAATTAAATATTTCATAAATAACCATCAAAATTGTCAAATAATTACTGGAGAATGAAGCACTAAACCAATAGATAATTTCCCAATACTAAAGCACAAAGTTTGAATGTGAAATAGGGTTGTTAGATAGCGTTTTCAGAGAATAATTGTAACATACACGTGGTTGTATCAAATATTTTCTACATAAGCAAGTTTCAACCATGAAAATTAGCAAGTAATCCGAAAAAAATTTAACCAATAAGCACTAGAATGATAATAGTGGCTTACAAGAAAATTTCCACGGTTTAAATGCAAGTTAAAGAAAGAAATAGAGTGTTTTTTTATGCATCCCTAATGGTTGTATATTTTTATTGATTACAACTCAATAACTACTAGTCCAATTGAGATTCCCTAGTGGCTTTATCAAGCTTAAGATACCAAGAAAAGTTTCCAACTTGAACAAGATCAATATCTCTCAAAATCACATTTACCATTGCAAGTAATTTATTTCTCCAATGCAATAAATGATTAGTTCCTTTAAAAATGGGTTATGGAGTCTTCTTTTATTAGGTTAGTCCTACTACTTCTCAAGGGGTGTAATCCCTTTTACTCCCTTGAGTAATTAACCCTAACAAGGTAAAGTATTGGAGGGTGTAATCCATTTTACCCATCCTATCAGCCTTTACAATAGCCTTTCAACCAAAAACAATGATAAAACTTGGTGGAGGGTATATGCCATTATATTCCTCCAAGGATGTAGCCAATAAAAACCATGGAACAAGAAAGAAGAGATAAAAAATTGTAGATTTTCCTTACCAATTACAAGAGCATGCAAGACAAAACCTGAGTTACCAAGAATATTCATCACCATAGAAAGAGAAAGAGCCTCCAAGAGATAGCACACCACTTTACTCCATAAGACAAATGATAACCATAGAATAAGAGAGAGAGAGAGATAATGATATTTCCCAAGAGGGGCACAAATTTCAGCCAAGTAGTTCTTCTCCAAGTGAGAGAGTTATGTTAAAATGAAATGAAAATGATCCTTATTTATACAAAACTCCTAACAAGTTTTTTTCAAAATAAATTAGGGTAAACCACAAAATAAGGGATCCATTTTTCCTTTATTTTTCCCCTTTACAAAATAATTTTAAATTTAATTTTTAAAAATGCACATAAGAAACACTAAAGGTGACATCAACCCTCTCTAGGGTGATGTTTTGACACTTTAGCATGTCATTGAGAAAAGGGAGGAGGTCATTTTGACTCCTAAGGATCCTTCTTCATGCATTAGGCTCATCTCTGTAATGCAAAGGTATTGCTCCTCCAAAAATTCCAAGTTTCCATCAAAGCAACATCATCACCACCAAAACCCTAGCCCTAGCATGACGTCAAGCCCTCCAAAGTGACTTTTTAGCCTCCAAAGGAAAATTGTTGGGCTTGTAAGGGCTAGGTGAGGTCCTCCAAGGTCTCTTCCTTTTCCTCCAAAAGCAACATTCATCTCCTGTATTTCCCCAAGGACTGGGCCATTGCATCCAATCTGTGGGATTCATGCCCCAATGAAGGCCCAAGCTAGGTTTGTTCCTCCAAAATGTCCATCAAAAAGGTCCTATAAAGACATACAAGTATTCCCTCCAAGGATCTCAAGTCAAAGTATCTTGGCAAGTAAAATCACATTTAATATAAGAGCCATCTAAGCATTTACATCAAAAACTACCTCATCAAATTAAACAAGTGCTCAAAGACCCTATGTAATTTTCCAAGTTTAGGTATGGGAGGGTTGACAAGGTGACATATTGGGTGGATTAGTCCTTAATTCAAGGAGTGTTTCCTAGGTGGAAACCTCTCTAAGTCATGTGGAGAAGATGAAGTGGATGGGGGGTAATACTTTTTGTCATGGGGTTCATGGCATACAAGGGTTTGAATTGTCTCATTTATGGGTGCCTTTTTAGAGGGTGTGTTTCACCTTCATTTTCAATGCATCCATTTTCCAATCCCATCTATTGCCATTTGGTTTTTAATATGTTTCCAAGTTGAAGCCAAGGTGGGACTTCTACCTAAGCATGAAAAACATTTCTCACCTTGAATATACCCTAGTCACACTATGCTTCCCCAAGTTGAAGCCATGTGTGGAACTTCTACCTAAGCATGAAAAACATTTCCCACACATGCTCTACCTTGGTTAGCATTTTCATATTGTTATTTTTTACGGGTCTCGTCAGTTTCTTATGAGAGACATTTCATTGTCCTTTGGATCCTTGGGCGAGCATCTAGAAGTTTTATGATTGGATTTTATCTTTTTCTAGCTACAAACTTCTGGGCCTTCATCCCCTTCTTCCCATGAAATGATGTACAACCCTTTCTTGGGTCAATACACCCAAAAATCCAAAAAGATAAGGAGACGAATAAGGGGTGAAGTGATGAAAAATGGTAAGTATGATCAGGAATGCCACAATGACTTGTCAAGGATACCTCCCAGTAGAAAAATCATCCCTAAGGGTGACCACTTACTAGGGAACAATGTCAACCACCAAGGTGAAACAACGCAAAGAGCATAACTTCCAAGAAAATGTTATATAATCAAAAGCATCTTTAAATGCAACATACTCAAATACATGAAATATTAAAGTGACACTTACCATAATACCTAACTTGTACCTCATGGAGCAAGACCCATCATCTTTCAAAAGCAAGCTGATGTGTGGGATGTCATCATCACGAATGAAGGAAATGTGGTGGTGAAGCAGGTCTTTGTCTGTGCATGTGGACGCTATTGGTCATTTGTCTCTCGGTACTCCATGTCTACAACCTGAGTGCCTCGAGACATCATCTCCTTAGTTATTCATAGACACGGGGATAACAAAATTCTTGGGGAAGGCCATGTGGTTCCTTATTTCCAAGTAAATATATAAAACCATATTTGGGTTGTTTGTGGGTTCACACTTTTCATTTTGTTCACTCTCCATTCACTCATTCACTCATTCATTATTCCTCATTCATTCTTGATATTTTATTGGGAAGGAAAAAAAAAATTGAGGGAGAATCCATTATTGGTTGGCTGTAGTGATTACTGGTGTATTCCATCCATGAATTAATGTTTGCATGTCTGATATGCATTGGGATTTGTTAAGTCTTTTTCACAATTGTGAATCATGCAAGTCCCAACATGGAGATTCTTGACTAGATGCACTGGATCCCTGCAAATAAATGGAAATATTGAGGGACTACATGACAATGAAGGGGGTTCATTGTCTTTGGGTGGTGCAAGCTAGCAAGAAGAGAGCTAGTGTAATTTGGATTGCTATGCATTGAGAAACCTATGAGAGATTAAGTGTTGACTGGTTTGGGAAGATGGGTGTTGTCCTAGAGCATGTCCTTATGGATTCATAACCTTGGCTCGGGGGTGACATTGTTGTTGAGACTTGGAATAGAAGTTTCTATGGTTGGGTGGAATGTCCTTGGTTTGTAGCCAGTTGGTGATTGAACTTTTTAAAGATAAGTTCTCTCTGTCATGGTTTCCTTGCTTCTATATTTATTTCCGCTGTGTATTAATTATTATCTCTGAAATTTGTATTTATAATATGCATGCTTGCTAATTATTTCTATGTGTGGCCTAATATTCACTTATTTTATGTTGTAACATGAATCTTTATTATTGCATGTGATTCTTTCATGCTTCTTTATTTATTAGATGTTGTCAAAATTAGTTTTGAGGTGCATTTTTTAAGTAGCGTGGTCACCCAATGGGTGAATGGGTACGTCACATTTTTTCACACAAATTTATTTGGAACACTATGGTTATATTGTAGTTGTTTTATGAGCTTCCATGCATGTCCTATTGCAATTCTATCCCTACTTTGTCCACCCAGTCAACTTGTAAAATGGATAATATAACACAAAGTAAGAGATATGTAAATTGTTGTGGATATTCCACTGAAACAATGTGTCACAACAAATCTTTCATTATTCTAAAATATTTTATTATGTATCTTATTACCTTAGATATCAAATTTATGATTACTAGCTTAGTTCTCAAATCTATGGAAATAATTGAAATCAAAATTAAAAGAGCAAGAAAATGAACGCACCATCCACAGAAATGAACACAATATGTGACCTAGGAACCTAATGTAGAGAAAACCTAGCTAGAAGGTGAGGACTATGCTCTGGTCTCTTTTCTCAATTATAAAATGCAAGTACAAAAAATGGGCACTCACTATGGAGTTTCCGCAAACACTATGGATTGAATGATTGCTACAAAATATTCTACCTCCTCTATTATGATTCAATATCCCACTCCTATATGTTATGCTCAACTATGGAACAATAAAAATACTAAAATAATGAAACCCATTCTCTTCCTAGTGGCCCAATATTTGACATAGCTCGATAGTCATATAGGGTTAAGTTTTTTGCATGCCTCAAATCTCAATTATTATTAGGGTTTTGGACCCTCTATAATCATCTTGAAATTCCACACATGACTAGCCCTAGTAATGGGGGTTGATGCGGCATCCACTCGGTAACATTGGGTTCAACACGGTAGTTCAACTTATGAGAGGAATAACTTCCACATGCTAACTCTAAATGAGGTGATTAAACATTATTGGAAAGATTTAAATGTGCAGAAAAGTGTTAAGGGGATACGAGACATAGTGTCATTTGATGCCTCAAAGTGGATTTGGAAGGTTCTAGACCATGAATCACCAAACTGTGACCTACCCTAAGTGTGCCCTGCAAGTCAATTCCTTGAACGTTTCCACCTAGAAAGTACCAAGATAGATGAAAAATTATATAATGATCCATTCTAGATTAGTAAACCCTCAGTGTTTTCTTCTTTCCTTGGAAATGAATCTACCACCACATTTTATTTCCCTTGTTTGTAGATAATTTGAAAGTCATAACCTAGCATCACTACTACATATGGGGTCAAAATTAGACAAAAAATTTCAATGATAAGGATAAATTCAATCATATCAACACAAATTACGACATAATATTAAAATTTTAATATTTTTTTATGGGTGCCCCGATGAATGCCAAACTTCCGACGAACAACTATATATGTCGCTCTTTCGATGAACCTAGAGGATAGTTCGTCGATCTATCGATGAACATAGAGGATTCCAACTACCCATTTGAAAACAATTTAATGGTCATTGACTTCACTGACTTGGTCAACTTTGACTTAGTCAACATTCATCGAAATATCGACAGATGTTAGTGTTTTCAATTATTTTGTTGTAGGTGTGATGGTTATAAAATATTTTTATTCTCATTGTTTGTTGCATGATTTATTAGTCTTTTTTTATGTGCTACTTGCCTCAAGTCCAATTATTGATCTACATAGATTTGATTTCGTACTTTGAAGGTTACAAATTTTTAATATTACTTTGTCTCTTTTTTAAATACCCAGATTGGATCCCTAACCCTTAGACCCTATTTCATTTGGGGACACAAATGTTTCCCTAGTAAATAGGTATGAACATGTCTACCTAATTCCATTTAATTACAAAAAATGGGCACTCACTATAGAGTTTCTGTAGACACTATGGATTGAATGATTGCTACAAAATCTTATACCTCCTCTATTATGATTGAATATCTCACTCCTATATGTTATGCTCAATTATTGAACAATAAAAATACTAAAATAATGAAAGCCATTATCTTCCTAGTGGCCTAATATTTAACATATCTCAATAGTGATATATGGTTAGGTTTTTTGCATGCCTCAAATCTCAATTATTATTAGGGTTTTGGACCCTCTATAATCATATTGAAATTCCACACATGACTAGCCCCAGTAATGGGGGTTGATGCGACATCCACTCGGTAACATTGGGTTCAACAGGGTAGTTCAACTTATGATAGGAATAACTTCCACATACTAACTCTAAATGAGGTGATTTAACACTAGTTGAAAGATTTCAATGTGCAGAAAAGTGTTAAGGGGATACGAGCCATAGTGTCATTTGATGCCTCAAAGTGGCTTTGGAAGGTTCTAGACCCCGAATCACCAAACTGGGACCTTCCCTAAAGTGTGCCCTGCAAGTCAATTCTTGAAAGTTTCCACCCATAAAGTACCAAGATAGATGAAAAATTATATAATGATCCATTCTAGATTAGTAAACCCTCAGTTTTTTCTTCTTTCCTTGGAATTTCATCTACCACCAAATTTTATTTCCCTTGTTTGTAGATAATTTTAAAGTCATAACCTAGCATCGCTACTACATATGGGGTCAAAATTCGACAAAAAAATCCGATGATAAGGATACATTCAATCATATCATCGCAAATTACGACATAATATTAAAATTTTAATATTTTTTTTATGGGTGCCCCGATGAATGTCAGACTTCTGACGAACAACCATATTTCAACGAACCTAGAGGATATCCCTTCAATCTATCGATGAACATAGAGGATTAAAACTACCCATTTGAAAACAATTTAATGGTCATTGACTTCACTGACTTGGTCAACTTTGACATAGTCAACATTCATCGAAATATCGACAGATGTTAGTGTTTTTTACTATTTTGTTGTAGGTGTGATGGTTATAAAATATTTTTATTCTCATTGTTTGTTGCATGATTTATTATTATTTTTTCTATGTGCTACTTTCCTCAAATCCAATTATTGATCTACATATATTTGATTTCGTACTTTGAAGGTTACAAATTTTTAATATTACTTTGTATTTTTTTTAAATACCCAGATTGGATCCCTAACCCTTAGAACCTCTTTCATTTGGGGACACAAATGTTTCCCTAGTAAATAGGTATGAACATTTCTACTCAATTCCATTTAATTACTATTCAATTTGTCTTGGTGTAGTTCTCTTTTATTATCTGATTTTATTACTTGCTTATCGTTAAGATTTGGAACTTATGTGGTAAAAATGTATGGATTAGATTTGTTGATTAATTCGTTGATATTTGTATTGTAAAAATATATAATTCATATATTAATGTACTTATATTTATTTAGTGTATTTTTTTGTAAATATAGGAAATCCCAATACCAACACCTGAAGAGAGTCAAAGGGAAGTTGCTAGGTTAAGGGATACATGGGAGGCATAGGTCAGTATTGATGGGAAATTGTATTTCCCTTGTAATCAATGTAGGGGATTGAAAAGAATAAGACTTGTAAGGAAAAAAATTGAAATACATTGTTTTACGTATGGGCATTGTGAAAGGTGGAATACATTTCATCCCATGGTAAGTTATTCATTATATATGTTTTTGTATTGATTCTATTTATAAAATTTTCTTTTGTTTTAATATTTGTTATATACACTAATGTTATTGATTTTTTTTTATTGTAAAGACAAATCCTCCTAGGTGTTTTTCATCGGATACATATCTACCAAGTAGTAGTAGAAATACTATTGTACAAGATGTGGAAGATGGTATGAATATTGAAGATCATGTCAATCCTATGGAAGAACATGTCACCAATAATATTGTTGAGATGGATGATGGGACAAATGGATTGATCCAGGACATCTTTGCTCTTACACTACACAGTTAATCCTGAAAATGATATCTAATCTTTTCTCTTATCAATGAGGAAAACAATGATGATCTTTATAATGTACCGCTACTTGAGAAGGCAGAACAACCCCTTTATGAAGGCTCGAGAACAAATATTCTCTCTGTTATAATGTTGTTGGTAAACTTGAAGGTATTGAATGGTTTTTCAAACACTTTTCTCACACATATCCTAAGGTACGTAATATAATTCGTCACATATTGTACGTAAAGGTCAACTTTATTTTTCTCTATCTTATTTTTTATTACTATTATTTACATTAACCAGTTTTTTTTTTTATGTTGTAGATTGTTAGGTGAATTTTTCTTACCATCGTCAAATAATTTACCTCACACATATCGAGAGATGTGTTTCGTTATGAAATAAATTGGAATGGAGTATCATGTTATTTATGCAAGTCTGAATGATCATTTTATATATTATGGACAATATGCATTGGAAACGAAATGCCCACAATGTCAAATCAGTAGATATCAAACTGATCAAGTAACAAAAAGGGTGCCTCATAAGATTCTTCGTCATATTCCAATAATTCCACATTTGCAATGATTGTTTAGGTGCCAAATCATTGCACATTTTATGGATTATCATGCACGGTACAAAATTGAAGATGAGTTTCTTTTAATGCCTACATATCCTTCTGCATTTAGGAACATCAAATAAAGATGGCCAATTTTTAAAGAAGAACCTCGTAATGTTAGGCTTTCATTGGAAGTTGACGGTGTCAATCCATTTGGTGAGCTCAAGTCTATTAACTCAGTGTAACCTATTTTTGTTATAAATAATAACCTTCCTCCTTGGATGTCAATAAAGAGGGAGCACACAATGTTGGCAATGATTGTTCCAAGTATTTGTTTACAAAATTGGTTTGAACGTTGTATTTTGTTTTCTTATTTGTTGCATAATTACTTATATATAGCATGGGTGACATTCCCACATCTTCTGGCAGCTCTAATTCGTAAGCATTCTCTCCAAACTTCCTCAAGATTTTACACGACCCTATCTTTTTCAATTTTAGCTTATTGTATGTTCCCCTCGGGAATCTTTCTTTCCTTAAATGTGCTAGAACTTGATCTCCAACTTCAAATTCAAGTTTTCTCCTATGTTGATCTGCTCTGTGCTTGTATTCACTACAAATATTCTTCAATTGTTCCTTGATATGATTGTGAAGTTACTGCATCTCTGCAGCAAAATCTTCGGCTCCTGCACTTCTAAACTCACTATGCTTCAGATATCTTAAATCCGACACTCCTCTCATATTCATCCCATAAACTATTTGAAATGGAATCTTCCCAGTTCTCCTGTTCACTGAGTCATTATATGCAAACTCAGCTTGTGCTAGAATTTGATCCTACTGACTATGGTGTCCAATGACCAAACTCCTTAGCAAATCTTCTAGGATATTATTCACTACTTTGGTCTGTCCATGTGTTTGTGGATGATATGCATAACTAAAAGATATCTATGTCCCCAAATGTTTCCACAATGTCCTCCAAAAATGAACAACAAATTTGGTATCCCTGTCCGAAACTATACTATTGGGCAATCCATGGAGTCTCACAACCTCTTTGAAAAAATTGGAAAAAAAATTCGCAACGTGCATTGCATCATTGGTCTTTTGACATAGGATAAAGTGTGCCATCTTCGAAAAATTTTCCACCACCACAAATATGGAATCACTTCCTCTCTATTTCCTTGGAAATCCCAACACAAAATCCATGCTTACTGTATCCCAAGGCCTCTCTGGAATAGGAAATGGCTGATACAACCCAGTGTTCTGCTTCTTCCCCTTGGAAAACTGAAAAATCTTGCAGTTGTTCACAAATTTATTCACCTCCGTTCTCATACCTAGCCAATAATATGAACTGTCTAATTGACCAAATGTTTTGTCATGGCCGAAGTGTCCGACTAGACCTCCGCTATTCTTTTCCTTTAGAAAATTCTCCCTCATCGAGCATCTTGGTATGCACAAATGGAATCCTTTGAACAACAACCCATCCTGAATAATATATTTGACCCACTGGCTTCTGTCTCTAAGCACAATATTCTCACATGCTTCATATGCTTCTCCAAAGTCTGGATCATTGTGGTACATTTCCTTAAGCTGGTCAAACCCCAAGGTCTTGACTTCAAATTCCTACAGAATCAAAATTCTCATGCTCAATGCCTCAACAACCTTGTTAGCATTTCCATAAATATGTTTAATGACAAAGGTGGAATTTTTCATAAACTCTATCCACTTAGCATGTCTCTGGTTTAACTTCTCATGTCTGGTTATGAATTGTAAGGTGTGATTATCGCTATACAAAACAAACTCCTTCGGACGAGATAATGTCTCCATTTCTTCAAGGCTTGAATTATGACATATAACTCCTTGTCATATATGGAGTACTTCCTTTTGGCTTCATTCAACTTCTCACTGAAATATGCAACCTGTCTGTTGTCTTGGCTTAAGACCACTCCAATTGCAACTCCACTCACATCGCATCTTACCTGAAACGTGTTTCTGAAATCTGGCAAGACGATAATCGGTTGTTCAATTATATTCTCCTTCAATATGTTGAAGCTCCTCTCAGCCTCCTCCGTCCATTTGAAAAACTTGTGTCTTTTCTTCATTGTATCCATCATTTGAGCACTAATCCCACTAAATTTTTTGATGAACTTCTGATAGAAACTTGCTAATCCATGGAATATTCTTACCTCAAAGATGTTATTTGGTGACAACCATTCTCTGATTGCTCTCACCTTTTCGGGATCCATCTTCAACTCATTTGAAGAAATGAAAAAACCCAAGTAAATGAGTTTTGACTTCATGAAAGAGGACTTTTTTAGATTAATCAACAACTTCTCTTTCTACAAACTCCTCATCACCAATGCCAAATGTCTCAAATGTTCCTCCTTAGTATTGCTAAATACCAGTATATCATCCATATATACAATCACGAACTTACCAATGAAATCCTTTAACACTTCATTCATTAGTCTCATAAAAGTACTTGGGGCATTTGTTAAGCCAAATGGCATAACAAGCCATTCATACAACCCCTCATTCGTCTTGAATGTTGTTTTCCACTCATCACCTTCTCTCATCCTGATATGGTGATATCCACTTTTTAGATCTATTTTTGAAAAATAGTTGGCTCCATTTAGGCAATCCATCAAGTCATCCATCCTTGGCAATGGAAATCTGTATCTGATGGTGATCTTGTTTATGGCTCTCGAGTCCGTACACATTCTCCACCCTCCATCCTTCTTTGGGATTAATACAGTCGGTACTACACATGGACTCAAACTTTCTCTGATCAATCCTTTGTCTAACAGATCCTGAACCTCTCTCTTCACCTCCTCATTCTCTTGAGGTGTCAACCTGTATGATTCTTTATTCGGTATGCTTTCTCCTGGTATCAAGTCAATTTGATTACTGATGCTTCTGATAGGTGGCAATGAGTTTGGCAACTCATCCACTACAATATCAACAAAATTATCTAACAACTCTTTAACTTCCTCTAGAAAATATTCTAGTGAAGTACTGGTAAGGATAACTCTCGGTTTCCTCACTATAGAAAACTACATCTCTTTCTCCTTCTTTACTTCATTTAGGAGTTCCTTCCCACTCATGAGAATTATGCTCGCACTGGCTTCCTTTTTCACCTTCTTTTCCTCAATTGGCAGCAACATGTGTGCTCTACCGCTCTTATCTAAGGTGTATGTATTTCTCCTCTCATCATAAATAACATTTATGTCATACTTCTAGGGTCTCCCCAACAAAACAGGACAAACATCCATAGGAATCACATAACTTAGAATCTCATCCCTATATCCTCCTATTTTGAAATTAACCAGGCATTGTTGAGTGACTGTTACCTGATGACCTTTCTACATCCATGAGACCTTATACTGCATCGGATGTGCAGTCGTCTCCAGCTCTAGATTCTCCACCATATCTATGGATACTACGTTTTCAGTGCTCCCACTATCAATTATCACCTTGCAAACTTTGTCCTTTATTTTGCAAGCTGTCCTGAGAAAATTGTTACTTTGTATTGGTTTTTCAGTCTCTGGCTCTTCCTTCAAAAGAACCTTCTTCATCATCAAGGATATTCCATCCTCTGCACCTTCTGCCTCATCATCTTGCTTCTGTGCTTCTGATATGTGAACTTCACCTCCTTTATTTCTCTTAGGACAATCCCAAGACATATGTCATGTCTTTCCACAGGCATAACATCTCACTTCTCCTCCTCTTCCTCTTCCTCTCCCTTTGGGAAAAGAACTTATGCCACCACCCTACCTTCCTCGGGAACTTCCTCCTCTCTCAGAGTGGCTATGTGGCTTCTCCACATCATCCTTAGGATTTTGTGCTTTCTCTTGGGAAACTCCCTTGCCTTTGTTCAAGATTCGACCTTTGTTCTGTTGACTCTGCTTCCTAGCCAACTTCTCTTCTGCCTTCAACACCATTTGATACGTGTCCTCTACTGTCCTAACTTTTTCCATAATGATTTCATCCTGGATATCATATCTTATGCCATTAATGTATCTGGAAACTTTCTCTTCGTCTCTTTCTCTTTGTCCATATCTAATGTTCAACTTATAGAACTCTTATGTGTACTCTTTCATAGTCAATCCTCTCTGTCTCAGGTTTTTCATCCTCCTGAACAGACTTATCTGGTAATCCTTGGGTATGAATTTTTCCTTCAACTTGGCTACCATTCGATCCCAACTCTTGATCTTTTGTTTTCCTTTGCTCCTCCTGTTGTCGGCCTGCAGTTCATCCCACCACAACACTGCATGTCCCTTCAACCTAGTGACAACATGTCTTACCTTTTTCTCCTCTTCGACATCCTCATAGTTGAAATACTTGTCCATCGCTCGTATCCAGTCAAGCAATTCTTCTGTGTCTAAATTTCCTTCATACATAGGGATGTCAATATTCTCTCTGGCACCCAATTTGACAACCGGTTTCAGCAAGCATTCTTCCACTGCATCCCCAACTATAGCTTCTTCAACTTCTACTTCTTCATTTTCTGCCTCGCTGACATCTCCAGCATCAGGTGCTCTCCTTTTTGTTGTTTCCATGGCATCCAGCCTTGCACATAATTATCTCATTTCCCTTTCCATAGCTCTATTGGCTACAGGTGTATCTGCATGTATTCTAGGCGGCATTGTGTTAATGCGCCTGATACCTCTCGTCGATATTAGTTTACTCCTCTTCCTATAGAAGTCAATTCTATACTCGCTCTAATACCACTCTGACACAAACCCCCCTTCCATCCTAAGGGCTTCTGGACCTCCCGGTCTTGGATCATTTGAATTACTAAGTCAAAGCGACTCCTTGGGTCCCCACGACACCCAAAACCACTCTACCCACACACACAGGTCTCCTCCGCAAGTGGCCATGGATATGACCGTGGGTCTACCTCTTCACGGTTCATATTTCGGGGATATCCTGAATCCTTCCCTCAATTCTTCTTGAAATTCCCTTCTCCGAGGTTCCAAACTTCCTCCACGCATCTCCTCAGATCTGTCAGCCCCACTAGGGTTCAGAATTCACGACTTCGCGAAAATCCAGGCCTTCCGCCCACAAATATCCGATCCTCTGATTCTCGAACTCCTTAATCCGTTGCCACATGATCTTCTGTGATCAACGGTCAAGATTTAATCACGACTTCAGACTTCACAACTCTGCTTCCGCCAAGTTTCCAAACTTGTCGAACTTCAAAGTACCGAAACACTCCACAACTATCTTCCTCGTAGCTTTACCAAATCTAACAGTCTGGAATCATTCACCTTCCTCCGAGAATGTATCTCTCATTCACTGACTTTCAGTGAAGACTTCAGGGACTTCTCTCCTTGAAGAATTATGTCGCTCTCCCTCCCGAGATTTCCTTCTTCGATTTCCTTTATTCCTCTGAACAATCTCTTTGACACTTAGTCAATATTTCGATTTGTGCATGCCTTGCAATAGATTTCCTCCACACTCAACTTCTCCTTGTGGAAGGCTTCACACTCTCGGCGACTGTTCTCCAACTTCTTTTGTCTCCTGTGACTGAAATCACTCTATCCTTCCTGATATTTCGAGTATGAAAACTCGATCACGCACTCCTTGCGGGCATCGATGCACTCCTTGCATACATATGAGTTTCACTATCTCTTCTGAACTTTGGAGCTGAAACAGACTCGACCACACACTCTTTGCAGACACCATGCACACCTTTCACTCGTTCAATGAAACTATACGATTGAAACTTATCTACCATCACAATGACTCATACATTCAACAAAGAAAATGCATTCATAGATTTAAGAACATAAATAACAGAGTATTGAAAAATAACAGAAATTCTACCATTCATTCAGATAGACACGTAATCAACACACATTTGGGACAATATATCTCTGTTATATTCATCCAATGGAAACTTGTATACATACATACATTTTTCTTCACTACTCCTTAACCTATACAATATAGATTCAACTATTGTTTGGTTCTCCTCTATCCGCAACAATAACAATCATCAACAACCTCTACTGGGAAATATTACAAAGCTTTAGACAAAGAGGTGTGCTTCGAGCCTTCCCTCCAACTACTCTACGCTATCTTAATGGAATTGAATGTTATCAACTACTTAACACTTATTACAATAAATATCGAATCAGACACATAAGAGCATAATCTCTAAAGTTGTATTGTGATCCTTCACATTAAAGAAAAATGCATTCCCCATCGATCTTACGTGATGGCTCAGACTCCAATCATTAAAGACATTCATAACTCAAAAAAATTGTCAGATATTACATTAATACATTGATCTTTTGAAATTCAAAATGTTTCAAAATATGCGCTAGTGCGCCCAGCTATCTTCCACGCTTGTGCTTTGTTGGCGATGCTCCTACATCACTTTTTAATATGTAATTGTCCTAATAATTAAAAGAATTAAACAATCCATTTTGAGCTATAATTTTCCCATGATGGGTTCTTTGAGGTAATCTTTATATGATTTTGCTTTTATTGTATTGAGTATTTTCATTTGTAAGTTATAATAACTAACTAAATTCACCCTATAAAATAAAATGTTTTGAAGCAAATACCCGAATAGATAAGAAAATGGTCCAATTGAGTAGTACCATGAAAAGTAGATTAAACAAGTCAATAAAAGAGAATACATAACTTAGATTATAGTATGGTTGTACCCTCTTCATCAAGATTTAGAGTAATACCTTGAACTAGGAAATTTTCACGAAATACCTTCTTTAAACATGAAGCATGGAAGATGAGATCAATACATGACGAAGGTGGAAACTTCAATCTCTAACCCATACTACCAATCCTCTATGACACTAGTAGGGACCACAGTATTTGGGTTGTATTTATTCTTTCACTTAAGCGATATCGGTTTGTATGGTTGTAGCATCAAAGATACACAATCCCCCACCTCAAAGTGCCTTTTTCTGCAATGTTGATTTGTTTGTTGTTTCATCATATTTTTTATATAGTCAAGTTGTCCTTCAATATATGGATAACATGTTGATAGTGATTGATTTGATCCTCCATTGGTTGAAACTGAGGTTTCCCTCTTAAAGGTAATTTGATGGATGGAGGATGGTACCCATAAAGTGCCATATATAGGGATATTTTGGAAGAAGTATTGTAAGAAGCGTTGTAACACGATTTTTCCAATGGGTAACCACTTGACCCATTGTGATTATTTATCAGATCAAGATTTGGAACTTATATAAAAATATTTTTGGAAGAGAAATTGAAGAATAGATTAGGAATTGAAGATGTTTTATAAAGGGGAGAGGGGTGATGTAAATAAGCAAGAAAATGACCAAGTAAGCACCCAACTAATTTCAAGGAACCATCGAGTAAGCCATATGCAATGTGAAAATCCATCACATACCATCTCTCATGTGTAAATACATCACAAACCATCTAGGCGCTAAATCATACACCATTTACCCCAGATCACATGAAGCAACCCCAAACATGGTGTAAACAATTTCATAGTAACCTCGAAAGCTAACACCTTGGTCTTAAGGATCTTTATTGATTCCTTGGGTGTCAAGACAATTATTCCAAGACTGTTCACAATATTATATGTTATGAAAAAATTAAACCTTGTTAACTTTCTAGAGTCTTCCTCATGTTCATGAGTTTCCTTTTGTTTGTGGTCAAGCTTCTCTTTTTATATGTGTCTTTTGGTTTCTTTCAGCTTCTTCAAATTTATGTCTAATATATGGATTATATAATAGTTCTCTTCTTTCAACTTCTTCTTTTATCTTTTACTGGTTCCTAGTTATTTTAAGGTGGCTTACTACGTTGATTGCATCCTTATAGAATCATAGTAAAACTTCAAAGATATAAGAGAGAATCCACCATAAAACTTAAAAAATAACCCTAAACACCAAAGGTACCAAGACATTCACCATGAAAAACACCAAGAAATAGAGAGAAGAACCCTTGAGGTTGGGTAACACCATCAAATACTCCTTGTGGAAGGAGTCACTCCACAAGCCATGCTTGCTACAAGACAACACAATCTGTAAACATATCCAATACAATGATACTCATGTGTATTTTTACTTTCTCATGAGTATTCCTAGGGGCCTTATTCCAACTACCTTGTATTGTTATAATTTTTTCTTTTAATACATAGTGGACATATTATTTCCTTTTAATTACATAGTGGGCCTATTCCAATATTATGGCCACATTACATTCATTATCTCGTTAGGTACATCCCTAGGTACCCCATATTACCCCATATTATCCTTCCTAGGTACATTACATTCCATTCCCCTTGGCATGTTTCATTCTCGAAACATGGGAAGAATCCATCTAATATGACCTAATGAGCAATGTATTCAACTGGTACCATGCATGAGCATCCATCCTTCTTAGTGAAATTTAGTTATGGGGTCCAATTATGGCCTTTCCTCGATTTGGATTTTGATTTATTCTTGATATCCATGTATTTGTTTCACTACTTTTATATCTCCATGCATTTATTTTAGTCCTCCATGTGCCTCCATACCAGTTTCCTCTCTGGTTCCATGTTGATCCATAATAAGTTTGTTTATTCTTAGGCCCTTGTATTGATGATTGTTGTTTCTCTAAGTGGTATGGGTGGAGATATACAACAACCTTAACTATTGATTTTTCTTTCTATGGTTTTGTAGATTCTTCCTCTTGTTTATGCCCTTCCTTTGGATTCTCTTCAATTGCTTCAGGAGGCTCGTCTCCTTATTCAACTCTAGACTCTTCATTTGATGTGTCATTAGATACTATAATTAGTTCCCCTGCAAGGAATTATTCATGTGACTCCTTGGTCCCTTCTTGTTTAATAAGATAAATATCATGTAATGTAATTTTCATTTTCATATACCACAACTTCAAAAACTTGTTTTGCACATTAATATTCATTGTACCAATTGAGTCCATCCAAGGATATCCTAAATCAACATCCACATCATCAATATTTATAGCATAAAAACATGAATACAACACATACTTATCCATATTAATATTCAGATATCTAAAAATTTGAACATTCTCACCCTCAACCTGTGTGTTTTGAATATTCTTAGTAGAAACTTGCAATCTTTTAGCCAAATTAACATTGATGAAATTATGCTTGCAACTAGGGTTAATAGAAATAATTACCATCTCTTGTTGAATACATCCATGAACCTGTAATATGAATTTGTCATATGAAAATAAATCCATGCCTCTCTTTTGATCCTTCTTCAAAATATGAGACCACTTGTTTAAAAATAACTTTTCATATTCTTCATCGAAAAGTGCTTTCTCCTTGTCATTGCTAACAGAATTCCACCAATTTTATGCATCACCTTTTTGTTGGACAGGTAGCATTAGAAACAGTTTTTCATTTTTGATACGGTTTTTGGGAAAAATACTAAGTAGAGTAAAAATGTGTGGAAGAAGAAGGAAATCTAGGGAGCGCACAACTAAGGCACATACAGGAGGACAATGCGCAAAAAGAGGAAAGTGCATAGAAGCAAGACAACCCGTAGACAGGAGAATAAAGAAAACGGAAGGATAAATCTGACATAGAATAAATCATGAAAAAAGGATGACAACCTAACATTCCAGAAATATAATAACAACACAAAAGTAGCATACGGATTGAAAAGAAAAAGAAAGCAGTCGAACAACCAACTGACTAAACTGGCCATGCATTGTAATGGGGTATTTTTGGGATGAGAAGATTAGGGTTTTTATCCCTATATTTTTGTATAAATATGTAACAATGTGGGAGATGAGGGGTTTTGTTACATGTTGAGTTATAGTCTATGATATTTATTGGGGGGGTTCCTTTTTTCCTCTCGGGCGAGTTATGGTGTGTTGTTAAGGGTTCTTCCATATGAATGGGTTCCAAAGTTCTTGAATGTAACATTCTATTGATGAGAAGAATTAATAAAGGAATGCTAAAGAGATTATACTAAATATTGTGTTGTCTATCTCGTCTATGGTTTCTTATGAATTCTATTTTGATTCATCATAGAGTATATTTTTCTTATGGTTAAATATGGTGCAATGTTCATGAATGTGACAGTAAAAAATCTATGTAGTAATTTGGAATATTTTGATTATAGGAATCATAATCATAAGTAATTTAATACGGAATAATAACACGTCTACGTGCATAGACGTAATAAGGAAGAATTAATTGAATGATTGCCTCCCATTCCCTCAATACTGCGGAATCCTAGTTCTCGTAGTCCCAATAGATACCTCAGGTGAGATGCCATATGCACAAGTAGGTGATGTCGAAAGGGTCATTTTCTAGTGGGTTTTGTTGGTCATAGATAAACCAAACCTAGGGTCTTACAACCCATGTACAGAGCCAACAAATGGTTCCATTGTAAGGAACGATAATTTGTGATTAAGGGGATGTTATGGAGGCTAACTAAGATGGAGATATCATAATGGTTGGAAACAAAGGAACAAGATTTTGCATGAAAAGAGAACATGAATCCTTGGATGAGTGAAAACCAATGGATGCAAAGGTATGTGTACACAGATCTGCATGAAATTTTCCTTAGAAAATTTCCAATTATTGTGACTCAGTGGCTAGAAAGATTAGTGGAGAAAACTGGACAATACAACGTTGCAGCACTGAGAAATTGGACTCCTAGATTGGAAAGACAATTGAATTATGTAAGTAACCTAACTACTCAAGCAATTGGTTTTTGGTTGGATAGCATACTAGGAGGTTATGTTACAGAATTTGAAATAGATTGTATTCAATCATAAAATGTCACAGAAAGGGACTTTTTCAAAGGTCCACATGGGAGGTTCTTGAAATAATTAGGTATGTGGATAAATCTGTTATTGTGTGAAAAGAAAGTGATGATCATGGAATCCGACTACTAAGGGGCTTTGCGCACATAGGGGAACTAGGGGTTGACAAGAGGATTGTCTAAGAGAATGAAGGAAGCAATGAAAAAGGAAGGGACAGTCTAAGGATGCAATAAGAAAGTATACCAGAGGAAGAATACGAGTTTGGAAAGTTGCGTAGAGGAAGGAGATACAAGAGGCAAAAGACTAGGGTTGAGAAAGGAGAGTCTCGCAGTGAGTTAGAGGGGAGAGAACCTTGCGCACTAGTTCGAATCGTGGAGATACCATATATAGGAGGAGAAGAAGAGGGCTTTCAGTCCAACCCAGTAATAGAAGAGTCGATAAGTCCTACTCAGGCAGGATCATGTTTCAAATACACAACCCCATGTGCATTACCACAATAAAAAATAATAGTTGAAGACTTGTCAAAATCAATTGTAGTTAGCCATGGAGCACATAGTAGTAGCACTCAGAGTAGTGGAATTATTGTGCAGATTCAGAGTCATAATCAGATTCAACCAACATCACCAAGAGGAGGGACTACACAAAGAAACATCGCATGGGTAGATAATACTCTTAGATTTCTCAAGTTCCATGGAGTGGGGTCAGAGGATCCATAGAAACATATGTTTGTCCGTGAAACAATTTGGGCCGCAAAGAATGTCCAAGATGAAGTTGTGAAGATTGCACAATTTGCGACAACATTTAGAGGTCATGCACTAATATGGTATATGAAGTTGTAGAGTATCACGCCTACATGAAAGGCCATGACTTTGGCAGAAATAAGGAAAGTGTTACTGAAATAGTTCAAGAAGCCAAATTCGGTGTCCCAGTACATCACATAACTGGAGGATATTAAGCAGGTACAAACAGAGTCATTATGGGAATTTGATAAGATATTTAAGGATGTGATAGGTAGAGTAACTTTCAATATCCCATATCAATAGCATCAAGAATGGTTTATTGTAGGTATGTTACCACACATTCACAGACCATTAATTCAATAGAAAGTTATGTCGCAAGTCGAGGCACTAGAAATTGTGAATCCATTACTAGGATGAGGATATTGCGAGATCTGTAAGAAATGGGGCCATCACCCAATGGAGTGTCCATTGCTAAATAAATATCAAAGTACCTCAAGGAACTTATTATACAACTTTTTCAAATCATTGGGACATGAGGAAAATGATTGTCGCGTGTTCTACTTAATGAGGGAGCACACATCATATATGTACAGGATTCGGGAGGAGAATGTTGCAGTAGAAGGGGGTGGTCCAAAATATAAAAATCAAAGAGGTTTCAATCAATGGAATAAAGGAAACTTTGACAAAGGCCGAGGTAGAGGGAATTTTAGTAGAGGTGGAAGAGGAATAATTATATGTTATAACTGTAATCAAACTGGACACTTGGCATAGGACTATCATAATCTATGTACAACGTACACATACTACAGAGTATTGGATCATGTGACTGAAGATTTTCCTCAACTAGTTTCGAAATGGTAGGCCAAAGGAAACCAGAATCAGATTCCCAATCAGAATGTGCAAAATATATCAGCCGAAAGATGCAACGAATTACCAATAATAGCAGTGGTTATGCATGGAAGAGCTAGAACAAGGGTTGATATGAAAAATGGAGGAAAGCAGACTAAGCAATGGGTAAGGAAGTCATCAAGGCCTATTCCAACCTTTGATCCTCAACAGGAAAGCGAGACATATCAAAAAGCGATAAAATAAGTTCTTCTACAGGATTGGGGAGCATCAACATCATATGCGCCTCGTGTAGAAGATCGTGATGTGTCAGAGAGATCAACTGAAAAGGTAAGCATGCTAATATAATTATTGAGGAGTTATGTAGAGATAATGAAACATGAAACTATGCTAAGTACATTATATGACATGATTGATCATTGTACAAGAGGAAGGGAAAATTCTATCGCCCAAAGGATGGTAAATCAAGTAATATGCAGGAAGAGAACCAATGGAGAATTCAGATTCAGTGCACAAATTGGGGAGTATGATGTGGACAATGTTATCTTGGACTTGGAATCTGACATGAATGTTTTACCTAAGAAAACATGGGAGCTGATGGGAAAACCCAAGTTAGTATGGTCTCATGTTCAATTAAGGCTCACAAATTAGCACAATATATTCATGATTGGGAATTTCACAGGAGTACCTATGAACATAGATGGGGTGCGCATCGTGGCATAATTTGAAGTTATCAAGATCATGGGTGATATTCAACCATATCCAGCACTGATGGGAATCGAATGAAATTTTGATAACCAAGCAATCATCAACTTGAAAAGGATTGAGATGATATTTGAGGTTGGATATTTGAAAGTTACTGCACCCTTGGACCCATCAGAAGGAAAAAGATACATAGAGCCAGCCAAAGGAAATGACATTGATAATTTATATAACATGACTGTGTGGATGGAGGATTATGTCAACCTGATAGTGGATGGTGCAATGAGCTAGAGAAGCACTAATTCATGCACATAAGACTCAAAAGTAGATCTGTATCATTGGCAGCAGAGGATGCATGAGGTATCAACTAGACAATGTGCACGTATAACCTGATCCTTGCAATGGATTGGAATAGAGATATGTGATCCACCCAGGTATGATGGATTAACTGATATAAGTATGTTTGTAAATGATTTTGAGTTGTAGGTACCCAAACAGAAAATATTGTTAGCACTAGATGTTGTCTTATAGCCGACTCCAACTAAATGGTGGGATGCACACAAAGAGGAAATGAAATACTAGTCACAGTGCACCAGACTAATGCAAATAAGGTTTGGTACTGAGGAAGAAAAAATTGCACAAAAGTACACAGTAGAGAGTGATATAGCAGATCATGTTGAACAATGAAAGGATTTATGGAGTCCAGTATCGGAAATAGAATGGATGCACATATTTATACACACACTGGAAACAATTCCGAAGAACTAGTATTTGGAATTGGAGATGGATAGGGATACAATAGGATGGGAAGAGATGGTCAAGAGGTTCAAAATAATGTTCACATTTGAACATGAATCTCCATCAATAGATGCATCACTACAAACTATCTGAACGAAGATCTTCTTGGATGAAGGGACATTGGACGTGGTATTAGTATGCAATGCACACAGAGCCAAGATGATTGTCCATGAGTTATTGGAGTGTTACAATGTGGCTAAGGAAGAGAATGATGAAGAGGATCCTGGGAATGTGCAGGTACCTGAGACATAAGGAGAATGAGAAGTAGAAGGTCCAGATATTGATTCCACCGCATATACACATCCTATAAATATGTGGAAGGTAAACATTGCAATGAGAGAGAATCCCAAGTTTGCACAGATAGGATATTATTGGAGTGATGATATAGTTGAGAATATTGTAGACTTACTGCGAGAATATATGGACCTATTCCCAATGAAATTTTCAGAGATGAAGTCAATAGAAGGGGACTTAGGTGAAATGAAGATCCCATTGAAACCAGGAGCTAATCCAGTGCGATAGAGACTTTGCAAGTCAAACATGAGGTACAAGGAGAAAGTGAAGGCTGAAATAGAAAATATTTTGAATGCAGGAATCATCGAACCAATAGAAGAATCTGAGTGGATTATTCCAATGGTGGTGAAAGACAAGAAGATAGGAGGAATCAGGATCTGCATGGATCTAAGGAAGTTTAATGACGCGTGCTTACATGACCCATTCCCAACACCATTCACGAATGAGGTACTAGAGAATGTAGGAGGACAAGAGACTTATTCTTTCACAGATGGATTCTTTGGGTACCATCAGATAAAAATTCCGCAAGAGGATTGGCATAATACCATGTTCTTGATAGAGTGGGGGAGTTATCAATATACAATTATTTCATTCGGATTGAAGAATCCCCTTGCGTTGTTTTCCAGAGTAGTGGTTGCAGCATTCAAGGAATTCATCCATAAGTTCCTAGAAGTCTAATTGGATGACTGGACAATGTTCAGTATATTGAAGGATCATATAGAATTCCTTAGGCTCATGTTGGATTGGTGTAGATAGTGTCAGATTTCATTTAACTTTAAGAAGTGTATTTTTTGCACACCGTTTGGAATTATGTTGGGACATGATGTGTGAAAACAAGGACTATTAGTAGATCCATCTAATATTGCAGTAATTCTAGAGTTGGAACCTCCTGCATTAGTCAGACACTTGAGGGAAATGTTGGGTTATATAGGTTATTATAGGAAATTTATCAAAGGATATGCGTATATCACATCACCAATGGAAAAGTTACTAAAGAAGGAAAAAACATTTCAATGGAACAAGGAGTGTCATAAGGGGTTGGACACCTTGAAACAGAAACTGGTAACCGTATTGATTTTGATCTTTCCATATTGGAACAAAGAGTTCCATGTACATGTAGATGCATCGTTCATAGATTTGGGTGTAGTACTATCCCAGCCAGGGGAAGGAGACATAGATCACCAAATTTATTTTGCAAGTAGGAAGTTGTCTATAGAAGAGAATAATTATACTACCATGGAACGAGAAGGATTGGAAATGGTCTATGCGCTACAGAAATTCAAACATTATTTACTGGGGTCTCACTTCAAGATGTATACAGACCATTCTGCATTAAAATACTTAGTCAACAAGTGAGTGTAGGGGGGAGAATATGTAGATGGCTATTATTATTTCAGGAATATGACTTTGAGGTTTTAGTGAAACCAGGGAAGCTGAAGGCAGGACCAGATTGTCTATCATGCATATTGTCAGGAGAAGATGCAGGAAATTTAGATGATATCTTCCCATATGCACAACTATTTATAGTAAAGATGGTGGATGATTACTTCTCATACATCGTACAATTTCTAAGTACATGCATGGCTCCATCCAAGATGATAGTAGAGCAGAAGAAACAACTGGTAGAGAAAGCAGCAGATTATCAGTTGATTGCAGGGAAATTATACAAGTTGGGTGCAAATGGAATATTGAGACTTTGTGTGTACACGAGAGACCAATGATACTTGAAGAAGCACATGACAAGATTATAGGAGGAAAATATGCAAGGAGATCAACTGCACAAAATATTTTGTGCGCAGGGATTTGGTGGCCTACACTTCACAAAGACATGAAGGAGTACTGCCATTCATGCGATGTATGCCAAGGAGTGGGAAAGCCATATAGGAGAGATGAAATCCCTTTGAATCCATAGGTTACGTTGTAATAATTTGAGAAATGGGCCATAGACTTTGTGTGGCCAATCAACCCACAAGAAATAATATCAGGGGCAAGGTACATAATCACTGCGAAAGAGTATTTGACAAGGTGGGAAGAAGAAGTACCACAGACTGCACTGTAGAGACTACTGCATAGTTTTTGTTTGAGAATGTAGTCACAAGGTTTGGATATCCACGCATATTACTCTGTGATCAAGGTACACACTATCTGAACAAAAACATTTCAACATTGACTGGGGAGTTCCAAATTCATCAGTAGAAGAGCACCCCATATCATCCTGAGGCCAATGGAATAGTGGAAGCGTTCAACAATATCTTGTAGATTTCCTTGACAAAAAAATTTAATGTAGGGCGAGACGATTGGAACTTGAGATTTCCTGCAGTATTGTGGGCTTACAGGACTACAAGTAAGAAGTTGACAGGGAAGACACCGTTCAGGTTGGTCTATGGACAAGAAATGGTAATTCCTATGGAGTTTATTCTGACTAACCTGCACATTGCAGCAATCACTAAGCTATAAGACACTAGTGAAACATAGGAGAGACTAGAATAGTTAGTATATCTTGAGGAAGATCGTTTTGTCGTAGGTTTCCATCAACAGGTTCAGAAAGCAAGAGAGAAGGCTTGGCATGATCGACACATTAAACAAAATAAATTTCAAGTAGGATATCTGGTACTACTCTATGACAAGAAGTTTATGCAACAAATAGGAAAGTTTAGAATGCACTGGTTAGGACCCTATGTGATTCACCAGGTAGCATATACAAGTGTTGTGCGGTTGAAAACCTTGAATGGAGAACTCTTTGAGGTAATGGTGAATGGAAGTCGGATAAAAATCTATAAATACAAACGATAGTGTGCAAAGTAATATGGGTTGTGCTAGAAAACATTTATTATAGTTGTTGTACCATAGTAGCAAGAAAAACAAGGAAAAACAAATAAATATTAAGAAAAGGAAGAAATCAAATATAAAGTAGATATAGGAAAAAGAAAAAGAGTGTTTGAGTACTAAGGCATAAGAACTTGCGTATAAGGAATGGCCATCACACAGCAAGATAGAGCTACACCAATTTAGGAAACAATACATGTACGAGAAAAACTACGAAGCACATAGATAAAAAAACAAAGAACCAGTGTGCAGTTTGGAAATAGCAAGACAGTTAAAAGCATTAAAGGATGGAAACGACGGTTATAAAGTGGGAGTGACAGGTCATAAAATCATCGTATAATTCTTAAATGGAAAAAGCCACTGGAAATCACGACATATCGACAGTGTGAGGGAAAAATCACATGATGGATTTGGTAATAAAGGAGCATTTAGTTAACAAATCATCAACCATGATGGAAGATTGGACAAGGAAGTTAAGGCAATATGAGACAGTTACAATTGGCACGAAGACACAAAAATGACATAAAGTCATTAATTCTAAGTCATTGTTGCATGCAAGTGGGAGAGAACAGAGTGAACCAGAGTGAATTTAAGCACAGCGTCGAGCTACCAGAGCCAAGATATAGTGACCCGCAAAGGGACACAGAAATAGTCTCGGAATATGTCACAAAAGTGAAATATCACCGCCCAAAGTTGCAACACCATCTGCAACAGCAAGGAAACAGGCAAAGCGACCTATGGTGACACTAGAGGTTGATAAGGTAGTTGGAGATTCATCTTCGATGCCATAAGTGAGGTTCCATAAAGACTACTTACCACCAAGGATGGACGACGCACCATCGATACAAGTACCAGCCAATGGGAAGTACCCATTGTCGATAACACTAGTTCCGACTGGTGTAAGTAGTGAAGAAGATATGCTGGGGAAGATTTACAACCTAAATTTTATGGACCACGATATCACAGATGCATAGAATTTCCTTGAGTTGGTCAGAGATCAATACTTGTGCAATAGGAATTTCCCATGCATAGGAGAAATCATGTTAGATCCATGACAATGGGTGTCGGTATTTGAGAAATTAGGAATACTAAACTTGTTAGAAATTTTTCATTTTAGGTAGAGTATGGAAATTAATTCCTATGTGAAGGTGTTAATGAGTTGTGTTCGTGTGGGGACACTTTGGATGGAACCCTTGTATCAATCGATACTGCACTAATTGTGTGTATTATAGGTCTTCCAAAAGATGGTGAGGATCCAGGAAATTTGTTCAACAAGGTGAGAGAGAAATCCCTCTCTGAGTCAATGAAAGAGAAATTCAAGACATTTAGATGAAAGAGGGGTTTGGATGTTAAGAGCATCAACGATAAAAATGTGAGGTTTGTGACAAAGGTATTGGCCTACAATTTTTTGCGAAAATGTTGCAAAGATGAAGTCTCAGTTGCAGTCATTGGAGCCGCAAAGAAGTGTGTGGAAGGGGTCCAGATGAACTGGGCCACCTAATTAGTAAGCCTATTTTTACAGGATTGTACAGAGACCCAAGAAAAGGGCATTGAATTTAATTACACATGGTTTCTCATCTTAATTTTGTTGGTCAGGTGGAAATAACCCAGGTATTACCAACGCATGCGCACTTCATGTAGCAATGATATGGATGAAAAGTATGCCAATTTATGGCACTCAACAATTAAGAGAAGGAAAAACAACAACAAGGATGCATTTTTTGTATACTTGAAAAACATTACCTATTTAGTTGCGCACACACCACGCATATTAGTAGAAACAGTGGAAGCATATAAGGATATCACATGATTTAGAGCCAACATGCACCATATGTATGTGCAAGCCAATAAGAACCTAGTGCAAGAATGGTTTCCAACAAGTTACAGGTTGACAATAGAAGACATGAATTTGATAGCCAATGACTGGGAGGAGGATTGGAAAATTCCAACAGAAAATACAGGGCAATCAAAAGAGGAGGAAGAACAAGACAAAAGTGATAAGGAACAGGGTAACAAGCAAGGTAAGGATCAAACTGATGATGGAGGTGATATGCCTGGCCCATCAAGAGGCCCTAAGATAGGAATAAAAAGGAATAATTTGGGAAAAGAACAAGTAGGGGGGAGTGCGAGAAAACTAAGGCGCGTAGAGAGACCCCATTCTATATATTAACTAATGGTGATATGGACAGAATTGGTTACCATATATAGGATACCATAGAATAAATATGGGAGGAAGCAACAAGGAAGCAAGAAGATCAACAAAAGAAAGTGCAGGATTAGCTGGGAGTACTCCAGTAGATGTTGGAAGCAACAAGCATTACGAAAGAGCACAGGTCCAGGGAAGGACAGTCCACGGGGAAAAGGAGAGAAGCAAGAAGTGCACAACTAGCCCTGACATAGTTAACATTAGGGAATATAACCTTATATATTGAGACATATGCGTTGGAGCTACCAATGGGCGAGTTACATGAGAAAGTAAATGCATTGGGCCATCTCAACATAGTCATATAAAGGATGCCCATGCGCAGGCTACAATATTTGTAGGTAGGATTATTACAGGAAATTAAGACTAGGGGAGAGAAAGCAACACATGAGCTAGTCAAAATGAAGGACAAAAGAGACAAGTTACAACAACAGATGACGTTGCACTCCAATGAAAAAAGGACATTGAAGGCCAAGTAGCAGAGGTCATGAAGGAAAAATATGAGGCTAAAGAAATGGTGAAGAAATTATTTAAGGAAAAGGATGAAGTTGAGAGCATAGCGCAGAGAACCCAAGCAGTGGTCCAAAAGTTATATAAGGGAATTCCCAAAGTTCCCATAGTAGTCGAAGCTACTATGGAGGAGCAGGTGCTAAATATTGGTGAATTCATTAAGGGCTTCGGGGAGTATATCCAGGACTTGTAGTTGAGGAATATGTCGGGAACACCACCAGAGGTGTGCGAAGGTAGAGAAAGAATGGAAACCACAACAATTGAAAACATTAAGAAGATAGAGGGAGAATGCACAAAACTCTATGATGCAAATGTGCAGGTGTGGATAGAATTAATGGAAGACCCAGAGACGAAGTCCATAGAGGCCAAGCTAAGAGAAGCGCAAAAACATTCACACCAAGAAGTAGAGACGGTGTCTACACTGCCACCAGTGGATTGTATGTCAACCTTTTTGGCTCAGCAGTAGGAATATGTATAAGTGGAGAGAATGAGGGATCAACAAAATATCCTTCAACAAAGACTAGGACCACTGCAAGAAGAAGTAGTGAGGGTAATTGGATAATTGGCCATGTTGTAGGGTAAGGTCAAGTAGGTAGTGATTAAAGCATAGGGAAAACTGACAAACTTGACTGCACGGGGAGCAGAGGAGATAGAAACAATAGAGGCCGCAATCATCAAAGAAGTGGAGGTAACAAAGTATACTTCTCAAAAATTCATGTCGGTATGGAAGAGAAGGAAGCAGGCCTAAGTGGATTGGGATGAGCCACAGGTGAGTGTTGGGGGTCTATTGGACAGGAATCTTTGGAAACGTTTTTGTAGTTTTGATACATTTTTTGGGAAAAATACTAAGTGGATAAAAGTGTAAAGAATAAGAAGGAAAGCTAGGGATCACGTAGCTAAGGCGCATCTAGGAGGACAGTGCGCAAAAGGAGGAAAGTGTGCAGAAGCAAGACAATGCGCAGATAGGAGAATAAATCAAACAAAAAGATAAAGTCGAAAAAGAATAAATCATGACAAAAGGATGAAATCTCGACATTCCAAAAATAGAAGAACAACAGAAAAAAAGAATGCAGATTGAAAAGTACAAGAAAGTATTCGAATAGCTAGTTTACTGAACTGGCCATGCATTGTAAGGGGGTATTTGTGGGATGAGAAGATTAGGGTTTTTAGCCCTAGATTTATGTATAAATATGTAATGGGTTGGGATATTAGGGTTTATGTTCCATGGTGCGTTCTAGTTTATGAGATGTATTAGAGGGTTCCTGTGTTCCTCTGGGGTGAGTTATGGTGTGTTGTTAAGGTTTATTCCATATGAATGGGTTCCAGATTTCCTGAATGTAACATTATGTTGATAAGAAGAATTAATAAAGGAATGCTAAAGAGATTATATTGAATCTTGTTTTGTTTGTCTCGCTATGGTTTCTTATGATTTTTTTTTGGATGCATCATAGAGTTTATTTGTATTATGGTTAAATATGGCTTAATGTTCATGAATGTGACAGTAACAAATCTATGCAATAATATGGAATATATTGATTATAGGAATCTGATTCATAAGTAAGTTAATACGGAATAAGAACAAAGTTACGCACACAGATGTAATAAGGAAGAATGAACCAAATGATTGCCTCTCATTCCCTCAATATTGCAGAAGCTTGGTTCTTGCAATCCCAATAGATACCTAGGGTGAGACGTCATTTTTGCAAGTAGGTGATGTTGAAAGGGCCGGTGTCTGGTGGGTTTTGTTGGTCATAGATAAACCAAACCTAGGGTCTTACAACTCGCGTACAACACCAACAACATTTTAATTTCATGCATGCCAACACTATCCAAGACTATGCCCCTATTAATGTCATGTTTTTTTATATATTCTTGAATACAAGAGCCATCATATTTGTTAGTAAAATACATCTTTCCAGAAATAGACCACGATTTCAAAGAGAATCACTTACTTTTCAATGGAGCTCCTTTATGTGGTTAGGGTTTGAGGATGAAATTGTAAAATGATCATAACTTTATTTGTACTTGATTGGATATTATGACCCAAATTATGAAATTCCACAGATGATATGGATAAAATGGCATTGGTTTGACTAAAATCTGCGCACTCTATCAAAAAATATCCAATTTGTGAAATTCACAGTTGTCCTTGAAAAAAAACCTTAAAAAAATGAAGATTTTGAATTGACTATATCTCCACTTCCAAAACTCTATTTTGGACAATTGGTTTTTTGAAATTGGTTTTTTTTTTAGAGGAATTTAGATGTATGGATTGTTTATTCAAATTATTCACAGAAAATTTCAGAAATCGGCCTAAATACTATCATCCTCTTTTTCCTGTCAAAAATATGCAAAAAGAAAAAAATTGCTTCCACTTTGTGCCCAAAAATTCTTCCACTTCATGCCCAATTTTTTTCCCACTTCATTCCCAATAAAGAGCTCTAATACCTCTTGTATTAAAACTTCAAATATAATAAGATAAAATCCACCATAAAACTTGAAAAATAAACCCTAAACACCAAATGTACCAAGACATTCAACATGAACAACAACAAGAATATAGAGAGAAGAACCCTTGAGGCAAGGTAACACCATCAAATACTCCTTATGGAAGGAATCACTCCAAAAGCCATGCTTGATACAAGACAATAAAATCCAACACATATCCATTACAATGATACTCATGTGTATTTATACTTTCTCATGAGTATTCCTAGGGACCTTATGAAAAACTAACCCTCATTATTATAATATTTATTTTCAATTACATAGTCAACCTATTCCAATAGTATGGCCACATTACATTCATTATCTTTTTAGATACCTTCCTAGGTACCCCATATTATCCTCCCTGGGTACATTACAAGAAGTTTTGGTTTTATGTTCTTACATCATGTGCTTTGATGGTATTTAGAAATATATTGATGACCCATTCAATATTTTTTGTGTGATATCAAATTCAAGTTGTTTAAATACCTATCTTAGCTTCATATCGCAATCGATGATAGTTTCTCCTTGAAATTAAATTATTTCTCTACGGTGTTTGAAAGTTGAACGCTTCTATGCAAGGTATGCATATACAGATTTCAGTTGTGCTTAAACATTGTCTCATGTCTTGAACAACTCATCTCTTTCATATGTATGATACCATATCAATGTTTCTTTCCTAAGTGTGCCTTTGAACATTACCCATTTCTTCTTTTCAATGATTACATTGGTCTATCCAAAAATGACTGTAAGAGAAAAATATGTTCATATCCATATTCAAACCATCAAAACATGGTACTCTCATCGTGTATGTGTTGGTCATCTCACTATTATTGGTTTCCTTGTTATCAAGTCATTCTAGTCTATCCCTTTGTATTATTCTCATAGTTCCTTCTTTCAATTGTTCATTGAAATTTTCTTCCTCTTCCTAGTAGGATTGACTTTTTGATTGATTCATATCTTCTTCACATTATTTTTCCATGGTGTTTTCTTATCCAATGGCATGTATTTAGGTCAAAATCCTATGCGATGGAATTTTTTGACACATGCTTCTTCTTGTAGAAACCCGTATTATTGTTTTTCTTCAATGGGATTACCCTTAGAACTACTATTAGAGTTCACCCATAGTATACTCAATCTCAATGACTACTAGTGTGAATCCATTTGCTGTGACAAGGAATACAAATTCACTAAAATTCCCTCCAAATGTTGCCTACTTAATAGTCACAACAATCTAAACATTAGTTTCAATTATATATTTTATTTATATATCCATACATATAAGATTTATTGGAAATTCAAATAAATATTCACAAACATCCACATCAAGAAAGCAACTACCAAAATAGCCCATAACAATGAACACCACACATTTATAATGAAAAAACCTTAGAGTTGAGGAAAAAATCCATTGTCAACCATGATAATAACAATTATCTACCATTACCTTAATCCAATAACACCTTATCATCTTCGATACATTGACATCATACAAAAAATAGGTTAAGATCATCTATATATTTTTGTTTTGACTTTCCATATATATATATATATATGTGTGTGTGTGTGTGTGTGTGTGTGTGTTTTTATTTCTTATTTTATTATTATTATTTCCAAGGAAAACCTAATGAGAACTAAAGAGATGTTTCTTCTCATTCATCGATGACATCCCTAGTAAACATGTTTGTGTAGGCTAGCACGCCTCACCTAGGGGATTCAAACCAAGCACCTACTAGCACATAACTAGCCAAATCCCTAGCGATATTGGAAATAACTAGTTGAGTTAACCCTTTGGGTTATACTTTTCCACACACACACACATTATATTATTTTAATTTATGTGTATAGAATCAATTCGATTTCCCTACTTATTTGATGACTATGGATGCACCCATCATGCTTGTCTTTTTCCTCATGCAACCTTTATTAATGTATTAATGAGAGTCCATAAGATTAGTGGGAATCATGGAAGACTGAGTGAATGATATTAATGATGATGGGGGTTTGAAAAGGTCCACATGTACCCACTATGTCATCCAAGCAAGAACATGCAGATTTATGAGTTGTAGACTATTTTTTATTTACTTCAAAGAGGGTCGTGCATGTAATTTCCCTAATACAAACCTTTGTAATTGTACATATAGGCTGGTGATTCGTTGGTACCAATTGTAAATGTAAATGTACATATAGGTTGGTGAGTCGTTGGCACTAAGTTTGGGTGTTGTGTGCACCTGAGTAGTGCATGGAGAATTGTTATCAAAGACAAGGTGCACACGTTTCGTAGTGTTGTGTGAAACTAGGTAAGTGTGCACATTTTACAGTATTACGTGCAATTGGGTAAGTGCACATGAATGACCTGGGAGTGTGTGTAGAGATGAGTTATATATATATGGTTGTATATGTATTGAGGCAGAAGATCTTGTGTGATTATGAGGCTAGTGATTCAGGATGCAAATAGGAAAATGTGCATATCCATGAAAATGTAATCATGGTTATTAATATAATATTACATCATTGCATGAAGACAAACTTAGACTAAAATATATGAGGGAATAACTCCACCGGAAAAGGGAAACAGGGGGTGGGACTTAAGTCCTAGGGAATATTTTAATAATAATTTCGGAAAAGTGTAAGTGTTGGATAATTATTTTATCCTAAGTTCCCGAGGTTGGGAACGAGTCACTAAGTGGATTAAGCTAACTCTAAAGGTGGTAAGTATTTAGTTGAAGGAATGGAATATATATTGTTCACATGAGTGTATTTTGGGGATATTCGTGGAGATTATTCATTATTCACGTTATGGTGTGTAGAAGGGGGTCATACCATCTGAGACAGGGTGACTATTACCTTATCTTCATAGAGAAACTTGTAAGGGGTTTTTTTACTGTAATCAGAGTTTTTATTGTCGAAGATGCAGGTTGTTAGGTCCGTGAGCAGTCTCTCTGGGTGAGAGATTTATTGCTGAAGAAGCAGGTTGTCATGCCCGTGAGAATGTTGATTAAGGTTGGTTGTCATTGATGTCAACCCTTGAAGAAATCCCTGTAGCACAAAGGTTTGGGTAATGGACCCAATATTGTTTGATATAAATATGACTCATTATTATGTTTTCATGGTTGATAAGAAGTAAAGATGGATGAAATCCAAAGTGGTTCCCTTATGGTGAAAGCCCTCATGGGAAGACGCTTTGCAGAGTAAGAGAACCCATGCCTAATTGTGGAACAATGAGATGAAGCACAATGAATTTGTTAGGTAAACTATCCTATATGGATATTTCTTGTCATTCCATTTCCAGTGGTATGTGGAATGTCACATAACTCCTCATGGTTAGAGACTTATGGCCATGAGGAGTTGGAGACCCCAGGTTTGGGTAATGGACCCAAGTTTGATTGATGGATAAAGGTATGAGTTATGATATATTTTTATATAATACTATTCTATATGGATAGTACATGTCATTCCATTTCT
>ML783528.1:403465-420949 GCA_009831015.1 Picea engelmannii | reverse complement strand
TTGGTACATGCTTGGATGCACTTTTTTATGGTACAGTTTGATTACAGGTTATTTGGTACAGGTTGGTGCATGGTTGATGCACTTGTTTATGGCACAGGTTGATTACAAGTTGAGGTACAGGTTGATGCATGGTTCAAATTTATTGGTACAGGTTTACAGTGGTGTATCTCACACTGACAGGTTGACAGTGGTTCCATCATTCTACTTCTAATTCAGGGTGTTAAGATGGGGCAAGGACAGGTGGTTGTAGCCACCTTCCGGTTGTAGCCGGAGAACATAGGGGGTTGTAGCCTCCTTCTGGTTGTAGCCAGATAATTGGGGAGTTAGAGCTTCCCTCAGGTTGTAGCCTAAGAAACTAGGGGGTTGGATCCTCCTTCCAGTTACAGCTGAAAAACAAAGGAAGTTGGTGCTTCCAATGAATGTAATTCTTCAAGACATATAAGAAAAATCATTCTGTGGTTTTCTTCCGATTTGGGTTTCCACGTAAAACACTGGTGTACTATGTATGTGTATGTTTGTTAATTTTTTCATTGCTTATTTACTCTGCAGTTATTGGATGATAATTCTTCATTGATATAACACTTGGATTATATGGTTAAAAAGGATTAAATTTCTCTATTATTGATTCACCCCACCTCTAAGTAATCCAACAAAGCATACTCATCATGTGATAGTTTTGTTGGGAATTGTTCCCTAGTGTGTTGGGAATTAGTTGCAAGTCTCAGAGACTTCATGTCTGGCCTTTTTTTGGTAACCCTGGAAGGGAAGTGGGGTAGTCGAGGGACTATTGAGCAGAGAAGGGGAAAACTTCCTTGGGTGTGACAGGTGCGTGGGGAATGAGAGATTTTAGAATATTTGCAGCAGTGAACACCTTGGACTGAAAATTTTTGTTGAGAATCATAACTTATCCTATCACCAGGAACCCTTTTTCCCTGGTGGAGTTAAGACCCAACTAGGGGTGATGTGTTCTTGAAAGCTTATGAGAAACAGAGTATATGGCTAGAAGGAACATCTAGGTTTTGCGCACAATTGGTGAATTTCATAAAAGATAAGTGTTCTTTATGTGCTTCTCGCATTTACTATGTGTTTATTTATCTATGTTCTATATGGGTTAATTCTTGTATTTTGTCGCATATAAGTAATTGTTGATACTCTATGTAGTACTTGCACATGCAAGTATGGTGCTTATAGCCTATATTTGTAGATGTACTTGAGTGTCATAGTTGTTGATAGTTTTTCTTGTTAATTTGTCCTTTGATATTGTTCATGAGTCTTTGAGCCAAGGATTGATGGTTGGGTGTGCAGGAATGTAGAATGTGTGCATAGGAGGCTAAAATTCATTTGTGTGTGAAAGGAATTAGACCTCACACACAAAAAAATCAGAATTGGCATGTGACGTTAGGATGGTTGCGCACACAGTGTTGTATGATCAATATGTTGGTGTGCACAGTTGTTTTTAGTTACTTTCACTGCGTAAAGTTTTGTTAAAAGAACAATGTTAGTGTGGCATGACTTAGCTCAAGGTTTAGTGCATTACTTCAGGTGATATTGCGCAGACTAGGGTTTAGTATAGAACTTGTGATGTGGATTTTTGGAATAGCATTGCTCGGTAATATGTTGGGGATGTTATAGTTTGGTTGATTTAGTGCTACATAAGTTTGGATTGATTGATGTGGCACATCTTGGGTGTCTAGGGATGTTACATTCTGGTATCAAAGCAATGTCATGGGATTTTGGAGTATCATGGCCCAACCTGGGTGGTTGGGGATGTTACAATGTGGTATTAGAGATACTGGTTCAACATTGGATTTTTATGGGCCAGAGGTCAACAAGAAGTATCAGAGCTCCAGTTTCAACACTGAGCCTGCATGAGTTGAGTTATAATTAAGAAAAAGTTCAGATTGGTAAGTGGTCGAATTTGGAATTTCAGCATGTCCATGGTGTGCATTAAGTAAGAATGCACAAATGTGCACATTAAATTTTAGAAATTGCAGAGTGTGACACCAGAAATGTGCAGTAAACAGTGGTGCATGGGTGTGCACACTAGAGGTTTCAGACTGCGCTTAACAAATTTGTGGTGCATTTTCATTACTGATACATGGTGTACAAGTTAAAAATCGACATCATGCATTGGTATGTGTTGAATACCAGTGCATGCACGAGATTCAAAAGAATGGATTCTGACAAAATGGTGAAGAGTTCATGAAATTGTTTCATGAATTCATCTAACAAATATTGTTGTCTGCACATTTTGTAGAATTATCAGTTATTAGAGCAGGACATAATCAATGCAGAAGGTCAAAAGCATGGAAGATGCACATAGGACTTATATTCCTAATGATGAATTCGGGGATTTTTGTGTCGGTTTGGGTGTTGATGGTACATAATCCAAGGAGGAGCACATGAAATTGGTAGAAACCATAAAAGGACTACAAAAATATGCCCAAATCTATAAATTTAATAATGAAACACTTATGAGAGACAAGGAGTAGCAAGATGACTTCAATGTCAAGTTGATGCAAAGATTGTAAATACTAGAAAAGAAAATGGATAAGGAGACAAAGTTGAGTAGGTCAAGAATTCACAAGCCTCATGATGAGAAAAGAAGAGAAGCAAGAAGTGTTGGTAGGCATCGACCTCACTATTCAAAGCATTCTTTTAGGAAAGTGTGCAATAGTTCAAGTCCATCTTCTATCAGGAAGCATAAGAGAAGGACTAGGGTGGACGAGTTACAGGGAGAAATGAATAAGATCAAGCCTCCTACCATTTATGGTTATCACTATAAGGATGAATATGTGGAGACCTAGTTACTAGGTACGAGGAAGTACTTCCAACTACATAATTATCCTGTGCAAGCAGGAGGGTGAATTTATATCTATCAACTAAAATGAAAGGCATCAATGTGGTGGGATCAATTCATGCAAGTCAAACATTTATGAGAAGAAGGTTACTTGGAGGGAGTTCAAGAGGTATTTCCAAAAGAAATATTGTTGGGAACAAGCCTATTTTGAGGAAAGACCTAATTTTGGAAGGAAAGGCCTAATTTTGGAGAAGAACAGCTGGAAGGAAAGGCAACACATGTGAGGAAAAGAAGCATGCAAGAGGAGAAGAATGCAAGGCACACAACCAGGAAAACCTAACAATGATAGGGTTAGGTTTTTTGATAAAGAATGTAACAACTATAAGCCTGAAAAATAGTATAAATAAGAACCTAGGAGGTTTGGGTCGGGGTTCGGGTTTTTTTCTAGTTTTTGGTGGTTCAAGGGTTCGGTCGATAGTAGTTCAGCTATTGTTGTAATAAGGTTGTAGAATAGTCAAGTAGGCCAGGTTTTGAGGGTTAGATCACAAGCTAAAGAGCCTAGTGTTATCTATTCTACCTCACAGAGGTTATTGAACCTTTTCATGATTGTATGATGGGAGATGTAGTATACGCAACACCATAATTTCTAGAAAACTAAATAAAAGAGAAGAGAAGCCAACTTTTTGTGGACGTATCCTAGGAGGGGGTGAACCATGGTAAACCATGTGTTATCTGTAATGTTTCTTCCATGTTTAATTTATGTTAATGGTTATCTAATGAATGAATGGTTAAGATACATATATTAGAATGCATGCATGGGATTAAAATATGAATGAATCCCAGGAATAATAGAATGAATAATCAAAGTAGTACATGAGGAAGATCAAATACAACCCCACATCCCCACTCATTCCTAGACTAAAAGAACTTGAGAATTGCAGTCACCCATAGAACTATCTCGGGTGAGACTACGTAGTTCACTCTGTGTGTTGTGTTTCCTTATGGTTTACTAGGAGGGCCAATAGTTTTAGAGGGTTTTGTTGGAAACCTATTTAGATCTGAACCTGGTTCAGCCCAATAAGTAGAAGTGAGAGAATAAACCCAACAAATGGTTTTGTTTCCCCAGTGACCTCCACACTGGTAGAAGAGGAAGAACAAACACCGACGATGGTCAAGATGGAGATTGACTCAAACAATAGTGTGCAGAGGCATGATTTAGTCGCCACAAGAAACCCACAACAACTTGTGAGGGTCGAAGAAACCCACGAAACAAATGGGGGATACAGTCATCAGATAGAGTCTGACGCAATGAGACCACAACCTGGAGAAGGGTCTATGCAATAGGTGGAAGGACAAATTGAATATATTACAGGGTAGTCAGAGTCGTGTGGGGAAGAGAGAGAGCCAGAGGTTGGGACCTCTATCGCATCAGTAAGAAGAAAGGGTAAACAACCTATCGCATGGTCCCCGCGCAAGCAACCCGACACATCAATTGTGCTACCGTGCATTCTAGAGGGGGTGCAAGCCATGCCAACTCTACTGGGGTGTGTGGAGAGGTTAAGATACTCGGACCACGATGTGTCTGATACTCACAAATTCCTAGAATTTTCACAACAAGTATACATGGAAAGCATAGGCATAGGCCCATTTGGATACCCCATGATGTAGCGAAAACAATGGGTGGAAAGCTTAGAAAACGCAGGGATATTGAACCTTGTCAAGATTACCCACTTTGGTAGGGGGAAAGAAGTAAATAATTGCATCAAGCAGTTGATGGAATTCCTCCATGGAGGCTTCTTATGGATGGAAGAACATGTCTCCATTGACGTGGAACTAATTGCGTTCACCATGAGTCTACCATTAATGGGAGAGAGTCTCACACAGTACCTAGATGATAAGACAAAAGAAAAGTCCCTTGCCGAAGAACTGAAGAAAACATACGAGATAGAGAGAGAGGCTCATGTGGGATCATCATCAAAAGAATCAGCGATGCAGCCACTAGGATGGCCACAAAATTAATGGTGTGAAAATTGATATGCAAGTTTCTCAAGGAGGATGTCCCTGTAGGGGTTGTCATAGCTGCAAATCAATGTGAAAATGGCACCATGCTCAACTAGGCCCCATGTATATTGAACCTGTTCCTCGATGACTGCAAGGATTCATAGGACTTGGAACAGAATTCCACTATTCTTGGATGCTAATTCTGATATCATTAATTGGGTGGAAGGATCCCCCTACTCTTATTTTTGCGATAAAGTAGGTTTCTTTCGTGAAGCGCAGTATATGTATATGGGGAGCACATCGAACCCCAAGAGAAGAAGTGGAAACGCAGGTACCTTTGCGTGGTACCTAAGAGAAATCTAGGAAAGTATAGCCAACACCTAGAGGATCACTCTGGAAGTGGTCGCACAGTATCAAGGTATAGCCAGCTTTAGGGCTACATGCCACAATATGTGGATCCAAGCATGCAGGGATCCAGCAAAGGAATGGATGCAACTTCGTTTCTGCATCAAGGTAGAAGAAGTTGAAATGGAAATGTGAGACTGGCAAGATCACTAGAAGATCCCAGTCATTACCAAGGAAATTCCAAAGGGCAAGGAGGTAGAAGCAGGGTCATCCAAGACACCTGTAGGAGACAGTGTTGCACCCAAAAATCCAACACAGCAAGGGAATCCAAGTCAGAAGCTAGCACAGCAGAAGAAGGCCAGTGCTCCAAGAAGGATGCGTAGTCAGGGAAAAAGGAAACTATCATGGCACATGAAGAAAAAGGAAGGAGGGACGCAGCGACACAAGGAACCCATTCTACAACCACTCCATAATAAATAGGGCCACCCAAGTGGCCAATTATACATACAGGGGGGTCGTGCAAGAAGGTCAAGGCACATAAGCAAATACTGGAGTACACAATCACTAAGGATGATGCCAATATTGTAGCAGAGAGAGTATAGGATTGCGCAACCGAGGATTTTAAAGAGGCCGAGAACCAAAGGGGAAAGATACAAAATGAGTTGGCTGACATTAGGTAGGTCCTAGAACAAATACAAGCAACACAAAGGCATGAAATGAGAATGAAACCCTTCCCCTTAGTGATAGAAGCATAAAAAAAGACCGCATTGAACGAAGAACATACCATCCAAACCATAGCACAGGCGAGTCCAAGCTTCTAAGTCACATCATACATACTACAGATGGATGAGAGTATAGCCCGGGCACCACTTAAGGATTTGGCATAGGTACAGTTGGTATTGGCGAAGATACCAACAAAGGAACTGTACAAAATTCAAGTCAGTGTCATGCAAGAACCGCAATCGCATGCAAGGATAGATCTGGTGGACTTACAGGAAACTAAGAATGGAAAGGATTCCCTAGAAATGGTAGTCGAGCAAGTAAATCTCGAGACCAAAGAGGAGAAACAATGCAGATAATCTAGAGCAGAAGCTGAAGGAAGTTTGTACAAATATTCCCGACAGTGCATGGGAATCCATGAGAAATGCGGAAGAACAGATCCAAATCATCACGCAGACACTTGAGAACTACAATAAGAAGATCGAGGAGCTCAAAGAAAAATTAAATCCAACTACTCCTCCAGAAGTTCTAGATGAAAGGGAACAACAAGCAGCTATGAAAGTAGAAGTGATGTAAGAAGAAGTTGAAAGGGTCACACATTTGTTTGAAAAGACTGTGCAGCTATGGACAACGTTGGAAGAAGATGATAAGATCCAGAAACTAGATCAGCAACAGGAAGCAATCAGCACTGCAATCTAGGAGTTGAAGCAGAGGAAAAAGTTGATGAGAATCACATAGCAAGTGAAGGGTGCGTAGAAGATGAAGACCCTACAGGAATAACTAAATACTACGTAGAACAACAAGTAGGAAAGGCTAGCCTAGTTAGAACCTCTCCAAGAGAAAGCAGCGCAGATTATTACGAAACTAGAGAAGGAAAAGACGAGAATGGTGCAGGACCATGTTGAGAGTGTAGAATCTCTCAAGGAGCACATCACAACACAGAGGGTAGAAGAGATCACAGAGTAAAAGTTGTGCAGGGCAGAGCTAGAAGGAAAATTCCACAACTTGGCAGAGCTTGTTCAACAAGCATGCACAACCTGAGTGGCTTGGGATGAGCCACATGTCAGTGTTGGGGGCCTGTTGGGTGCAGGCCTATTTTGAGGAAAGACCTAATTTTGGAAGGAAATGCCTAATTTTGGAGAAGAATAGCTAGCAGGAAAGGCAACATGTGTGAGGAAAAGAAGCATGCAAGAGGAGTAGCATGCAAGTTTCACAGGCAAGAAAAACTAACCATGATAGGGTTAGGGTTTTTGATAAAGAATGCAACGGCTATAAGCCTGAAAAATAGTATAAATAAGAACCTAGGAGGTCTAGGTCGGGATTTGGGTTTTTTTCTAGTTTTTGGTGGTTCAAGAGTTCGGTTGGTAGTGGTTCAACTATTGTTGTACTGAGGTTGTAGAATATTCAAGTAGGCTAGGTTTTGAGGGTTAGATCACAGGATGAGGAGCCTGGTGTGATATAGTCTGCCTCACAGAGGTTATTGAACCTTTTCATGATTGTATGATGGGAGATGTAGTGTGTGCAGTGCCATAATTTGCAAAAAACTAAATAAAAGAGCAGAGAATCCAAATATTTGTGGACGTAGCCTACGAGGGGGTGAACCACAGTAAACCATGTGTTATCTGTAATGTTTCTTGCATGTTTACTTTATGTTAATGGTTATCCAATGAATTAATGGATAAGCTAGATATATTAGAATGCATGCATGGTCTTAAAATATGAATGAATCCTAGGAATAATAGAATGAATAATTAGAGTAGTACATGAGAAACATCAAAAACAATCCCAGATTCCCACTCATTCCTAGAATGCAAGCACTTGAGAATTGCAGGAACACATAGGAGTATCTCGATTGAGACTACATAGTGCACTATGTATGTTGTGTTTCCTTCTGGTTTACCAGGAGGGTCGATAGCTTTAGAGGGTTTTGTTGGAAACATGTTCAGATATGAACCTGGGTCAGACCAAGAAGTAGAAGTGAGAGAATAAACCCAACAAATACTTAACTAAGCAGTACTGTGATAAGAAAATGAAGGTGTTCTTCAAACTCAAGCTTGCGAGAATGACAATATATGAGTATGAAAGGATATTATTAGATTTATTGAAATATGTTGCATTCATCAAGGATGAAAAATCTAAAATTCAAAGGTACCTGATTGGGTTTCCTTCATTTATTAGTGAAAAGATACAATATGATGATCCTAAGACACTGGAGGAAACAAGAAGGCGCACTAAATTTATTTATGAGAAGAAAAGGGAAATATCAAATTTCCAAAAATCTTGGGAAGATAAGATGAAAAGAAAGGTGGATCAGAGGAAGAAGGGGGCTAGGCCACCATTTTTCAAAAATACTACGCAAGGACAACCAACTCTCCAGGAACCTAGAATGTTGGAGATAGCGGGGAAAAAACCATGGAAGCAATCTATTCAATCTTGGAATTGTGGTGGAGATCATATGCACATATATTTCCCTCAAAGAGGTGATAAAGCAAGGACTGCACACAGTTTTCAGCAAGTTGCAAGAGTTTAAGACATGGGTAGAAATGTGCCTAGGATTTACGCAGCACTGGATAAAACGCAAGCTGAATTTCATTCGCACATGATTGAGGTGGAAGGTAATATTAATGACCAACCCATTTCTATTTTAATTGACACAAGAGATATTCATAGGTATCTATATAGATTGTAGAAATATTCCAATCACCGAGAAGCAAGCTTGGAACACCTTGGTTTGTGCAGTTAGATACAAGAGAAAAAAGGAAAATTAATGATATAGTCAAGTCATGTCCAATGGAAATGAATGGACTGCACACAAAGGTTGATTTGAATGTTATACCTTTGTGCTCGTATGATTTCCTCATTGGTATGGATTGGTTGGGTGAGCACCATGATGTACTAGAATGTTACAATAAGGCATTCACTTGTTTGGATGAGGAAGGAAACTTAAGATTGGTTCAAGGAATTCCAAGAGTTGTAACTATCATAGAAGTTTTATCCTTGCAATTGAAGAAAAGATACATGAGAGGATGTCAAGTATTTGCAGCGCACATGGAAGAGGCACATAAGGATAAAGTTCCAAGTGTTGAAGACCACACAGTATTGAAAGAGTATGAGGATGTTTTTAATGAGATATTGGGATTGCCTCCAAAAAGAGATATTGATTTCTCTATAAATATGATGTTGGGAGCATCATATGTATCCAAGACTCATTATAGGATGAGTACACAAAAATTGAAGGAGTTGCAGATGCAACTTTAAGAGCTTCTAAAGAAGAGATATATATGCCCAAGTGTGTCACCTTGGGGTGCCCTGGTATTGTTTATGAAGAAGAAGGATTGTACGCTAAGACTTTGTATTGACTTTAGGAAGTTGAACAAATAATAGTAAAGAACAAGTATCATTTTCCAAGGATAAATGACCTCTTTGATCAGTTGAGAGGCACATAGATATTTTCAAAGATTGATCTCAGATATGAATATCACCAAGTGAGAATTAAGGAATAAAAAATCAACAAAACGACCTTCAGAATGAGGTACGGTCATTACGAGTTTACAGTGGTTACATTTGGATTTTCAGATGCATTAGTTATCTTCATGTGTTTGATGAATGGTGTTTTCAGAAGTTATTTAGATAAGTTTATCATTGTATTTCTAGATGACATACTTATTTACTAAAAGTATGAAGAGGAGAATGATTAGCACTTTAGGATGGTAATGAAAGTATTAAGGGAGCATCAATTTTATACAAATTTGAGCAAGTGTTCATTATCAGCGACAAAATCATTATTTGGGTCATATTATTTCTAAGGAAGGAATAGTTGTGGATATGGAAAAGATAAAAGCCATTAAGGAATGGCTGACACCAAGAAATTTCACAGAGGTAAGGTCCTTTATGGGACTTGTGAGTTATTACAAAAGGTTTATTGAAGGATTCTCACAGATTTTGCATCCAATTACATATTTTCAAAAGAAAGGTGTGTGATTTAAATGGACTCTAGATTGTGCAAGGATTTTTCATCACTTGAAGAGTTTGTTGACAAGTACACCAATTTTGAGAATTGTTGATCCTAATGCAAACTTTATTGTGTGCATGGATGCATGCAAGGAAGGGATTGGTGGAGTACTTAGTCAAGATGGACATGTGGTATGCTATGAGTCAAGAAATTTCAAAGAGCATGAGAGACTCTATGCCACTCATGACTTGAAATTGGCAGCCATAGTGCATGCCTTGAAGATGTGGCAGCATTATATTATGGGTAATATATTTGAGTTGAGGACAGACCATAGTGGTCTAAAGTATCTGTTTGGACAACCAAGTTTAAATTCCAGAAAAAGCAGGTGGTAAGAATTCCTCGATGAGTATGACTTTGACATAAAGCATATCATAGGAAAAGAGAACAAGGTGGTTGATGTAGTTAGCAGGAGGGTGCATGATATGCATGCTACAACCATTAGCATGTATAAACTGGATTTTTGTCACAAAATTTTAGAATTTTTCAAATCACATCAGTGCTATGTGGACATAAAGGTGACTTTACAGCAAGGTATACCGCAGCATAATTTGGAAGCTTATGAGATAAGAGAGGATGGGATCCTCATATATAGACACCGAGTCTATGTTCCATATGATCAAGAGTTGAAAGATCTATTATTGTTAGAGATGCATAAAGTTCCTTATGCAGGACATCCAGGTTACCAAAAGACAATTGTCACATTCAAGAAGCAACACTTTTGGCTAGGTATGAAAAAGTAAGTTGTTGATTTTATTGCTAGATGTCTCAAATGTCAAAAGGTCAAGGTTGAGAACAGACATCCAACTGGTTTTCTATAGGCTTTTCTCATTCCTGAGTGGAAGTGGGAATTTGTAACCATGAAGTTCATAACTAAGTTGTGTAGGACTACTAAGAAACATGATACTATTATGGTGGTGGTGGAAAAACTTATTAAATCTTCCCATTTTATTCCAGTGAAGTCAACGCACAAGGAAGCCAACATTGTTGAGATATACATGCAAGAAATTTCTAAGTTGCATGGTGTACCTAAGACAATTGTGTTTGACAAAGATTCCAAGTTCACCTCAAACTTTTGGAAATGGATATTCAAAGGATTTGTGACAAATCTAAAATTTAGCATAGGATATCACCCTGAGTTAGATGGACAAACAGAGAGGGTAAATCGAGTGATTGAAGATATCCTCAGGATGTATGTGATGAATAAACCATAAAAATGGGAAGCCTACTTGCACTTGGTAGAGTTTTCTTACAACAATGGGTATCAAGCATCTTTAAAGATGATCCCATTTGAAGCAATTTATGGTAGAAAGTGCAACACACCAGTGAGTTGGGACAACCTAGCAGACCTCGCAGTAGTTGGGCTAGATCTACTCCGAGAAATGGAGGAGAAAATGGTAAATATCAGGAAAAATATAAAGGTTGCCTAAGATAGGTAGAAAAGTTGCATAGATAAATGCAGAACCCAGAATAATTTAAAGTGGGTTATCACATGTTTTTGAAAGTGAAAGCCAGGTGCAGTTTCCTGAAGTTTGAAAAGTGTTCTACTTTGGCAGTGCACTATTGTGGGCCATTTGAAATCCTTGAAATTGGTCCTATCACATATATGCTTGCATTGCCTACATCTTTGTGTATTCATAATGTTTTACATGTGCCATTACTCAAGAAGTGCATATCTTATGCTAATCATATTATCGATTGGAATGTGATTCAAGTGGAGCCAGAAGGTGATTTTCAAGTGTGACCAGTTTTCATATTGATCGAAAAATCAAATAGCTCCAGAATCGAGTCATGGAGATGGTAAAGTTCCAATAGACCTGGTACGGTCCCGAGGATGCAACTTGGGAGTGCAAGGATGCTATGCGAGTAGATTATTCACATCTTTTTTAAATTTTTGAAATTTTTGAAATTTTGTATGTACATGTGTATATGATAAGGGGGAGGGGAATGTAATGTCGCTGATCCGAACTCTTTTTAATTATACATATAGGCTGGTGAGGTGTTGGAACCAATTGTAAATGTAAATGTACATATATTTTGGTGATCCGTTGGCACTAATTTTTGGTGTTGCGGGCACCTAAGTAGTGCGCAAAGAATTGTTATCAAAGACAGGGTACATGAATCTCATAGTGTTGCACGCACATGGGTAAGTGCGCACATTTCAAAGTATTACGTGCACTTGGGTAAGTGTGTGGGAATGACCTAGGAGTGTTCATAGAGATTATTTATATGTGTGTGTGTGTGTGTATTAAGGTCGAAGAGCATGTGTGATTATGAGGTTGGTGAGACGAGATGAAAATAGATCAGTGTGTCTATCCATGTAAAGGTAATAATCCAGGTGGATATCGGTGGCCACTCACCTTGTCCGATTGGCTCAAAACAGTTTTCTGGCAATTTTAGCACATTACTATTTTTAGCAGTTTTAACTTCTGGGGCCATTTTGAGGGCCTAAATGAAGATTTTTCAGGATCAATCTCCTCAATGATAGACGAAGTCATGATTGAGCCCCCAAAATGAATCTCTACAATGATACCTTTCCAACGGGCTATCACATGCCTAAAACAGAGATCGTATGCAAAAGTTACGACCCCGGGGAGTTGATGTACTAACTTACCCAAACGGGGCCCACATGACTTTTGGCGCTTCATCTCCTAGGGTTATGTTTTTGGATGTCTAGGGTTTTGGGCATTCTTGTTTATTGTAAAAATGCCTTCAGAGCCTCATTGTAATTATCTTCTTTCGAATGCGAATAGTCGTCACATCTCTTCTCAGAGATAAGCTGCCACCATTCTAGCAAGTCTGTCACTCCGTATTTTTACAGTCTCTGCACATTTCCTTCATTGATAGAAATCATGTATTATTGTATCTCTATGTTTATGGTTGCATCTCTGACATATTTATGTTATATTATTGGATATACGCGATATCTCTGTGCATTTCTTTATTATATCTCCGCTCTCATTTCGTGCTGAAAATAATTTGGATCAGTGGTATCATAGCAGGCTGCTCTTGATTGTTTTTTTCAGTGCATGTCCCTGACAAGGTCCGAGTATAGCAAGTTGGGTCTCAGTATTGTCTCTCTTGAATACAATTTCTCTCACACACCCAAGAAACCCTCAATGGCAGAATAAAAGAAAAACGACAGAGCAGGTGATCCTATCAATCTGTTGCTTGAGAAAGCTCTCACACGACAGAGGGACGAAATGATGGAGAATTTTTCCCACATTGTTCAACGTCTTCCAATAGCAACAGATGCATATTCATCAAGCAGCCACTTTGGAGGCACCTCACCTTTCAAGGTACAAGTTAATTTTTATATTCCTGTATTTGAAGGATAGATAGATGTAGAAGCCCTAGAAAAATGGTTAACTCTGAGGGAAAGTTATTTCTTTGTTCACAATTTTTCTGACAAAGAAAAGATCACATTCACACTCCTTAAGGTTCTCCCTCATGTCAAACATTGGTAGGAAACTTACTAGGAGAAAATTTCCACAGAGGAGTTTTGAATATATGGGGTCGAGCCCACTTGGGATTTTTTGTGGATGCGGTAAAGGAACAGTATTACCCTGTTGGCAACTATGAGGACCAGTACATGAGATGGACCACACTGCGGAAAGAGAGGGGCCAAGAAGTTCTGAAGTTCACCAATACCTTCCATACCTTGCGCACCAAGATGGCTATCAAAAACTTCGAGCGGCATTTGGTTCTGAAATACCGTGGGGCTCTACACAGATACATCCAAACTGAAATGGATTTTTTGGACATCTCATCACTCGGTGCTGCTTATCGATATGCTGTCAAAATCGAGCAGAAATTTAAGCACCAGAATAAATGGGAGTTCATGTCTTCAAATACGCAACAACCAAAGTATGACAAAGACAGCCCTAACAAGCAGTCTCCTGAAAACCAGTCCAAGACACAGGAAAAGAAGGGTCACAGGAAGACAAAGAAGGACACCAAAAAATGGTGCGATTTCCACAAAATCCCCTGGCACAACACCGATGAATGTCGTTCAAAACAGTCATTGGTGGCCAAGATCAAAGACAAGGAGTCGAACCCTGATTCAAAATATGAATTTGAAAATACTGGTAAAGGACAGATCATTGATGCAGACCCCACTATTATTGTCGCGACCGCAACAATTCAACCAGAAGAACCAACAAATCCTGAAGAGGGGGAGCACCTTTTTCATTCGCATATGACGGTGAAGGGGACCCCGCTGCATTTTATTGTTGATAGCGGAAGCCAGAAGAACCACATCTCAGCAAAGGTCGTCAAACAGTTGGGTTTGTCGAAAAAACCACACCCGTAGCCATACAACATCAAGTGGCTTCGCCAAGGATGAGATCTTTGTGTCAGCCAACAATTTTTTTTGTCATACGGCATACAACCCTTCAAGGATGAGGTATTATGTGATGTTTCCCCACTGGATGTCTTTGATGTTCTCTTGGGCCAACCATATATGTGGAAGCGCCATGTTTTTTATGAGTCTTGACCCCGCAGTTTCATTGTTTCTCTAGGGCGTCATCTCTACAGAATACAAAAGGTAGTTCGAATTACTGTTCCACCTAAAAAGTGTCACAAGGTAGTATCTCATACTGCAAAATTTATCTTCTTCACAATCTCTTCAAAAGGAGAATAGAAGGACACTGCAACCACTACAGCCTCACCCCAAACACCTTCTATCCAGCAAAAGAAGGTCAAAAAGGTTGTAGCAAAGAACAAATATTCCTTCTGCACACCATCCTCTCATGTATCTTGACTTATTGAACAGCCTCAACCTCAACAGGCTCGTGACAGACTTCCACAAACTAAGCAGCGCGACATCTCCAGCAAAGCAAGTAGCTCACCAAGATGCAGTTTCAACAAACGCTTTTCCCTCTCCCCCGAGAACTCAACGCAATGGAGACCATTGCTTCCTAAGTAGGGAGGATTGATCTAGGTGGGGCCACCCACCTTGTCCGACTGGCTCAAAACAGTTTTATGGCAATTTTGGCAATTTACTATTTTTAGCATTTTTAACTTCTGGGGCCATTTTGAGGGCCTAAATGAAGGGTTTTATGGATTGGTCTCCTCAATGATAGCCAAAGGAATTATTGAGCCCCCAAAATGAATCTCCTCAAAAATACCTTTCCAACGGGCTATCACACATCTAAAACGGAGATCGTATGCAAAAGTTACGACCCCGGAAAGTTGATGTACTAACTTACCCAAACGGGGCCCACATGAATTTTGGTGCTTCATATCCTAGGGTTAGGTTTTTGGATGTCTAGGGTTTTTGGAATTCTTTTTTATTGTAAAAATTCCTTCAGAGCCTCATTGTAATCATATTTTTGTGAATGCGAGTAGCCGTCACATCTCTTCTCATAGATAAGTTGCCACCATTCTTAGTGAGTCTTTGACTCTGTAATTTTACAGTCTATGTACATTTCTTTCATTAATAGAAATCGTGTATTACTATATCTTTGTTTTTATGGTTGCATCTCTGTCATATTTATGTTATATTATTGGATATATGAAATATCTTTGTGCATTTCTTTATTATATCTCTGCTCTCATTTTGTGCCGAAAATAATCTGGATCAGGTAATCACAATTGTTAATATAATATTACATCACTGTGTGCAAACATAGTCAGACGAAAATATATGGAGGTCTAACTCCACTGGAAAAGGGAAAACAGGGGTGGGACTTAAGTCCTAGGGAATATTTTAATAATATTTCTGGAAACGTGTAAGTGTTGGATAATTATTTTATCCTAATTTCCCAGGGTTGGGAACGAGTCACCAAGTAGCTTAAGATACTTCTGAAGGTGACAAGTTTTGAGTTCAAGGCATGCAATATATATTGTTGGTCGTAGTGTATTTTGGGTATATTCGGGGATATTATTCATTATTCACTTTATGGTGTGCAGAAAGGTGACTATTAACTTATCTGCACAGAGAAGATTGTAAGGGGTTTTTGTACAGTAATTAGATTTTTTCTGTCAAAGAGGCAAGTTTTTAGGCCCATGAGAAGTCTCTCTGGGTGAGAGATTTGTTGTTGAATAATTGGTTTTCAAACCCATTATCATACTCTCTAGGTGAGATTTTTGCTAGGAATAATTCCCTGGTGTGTTGGGCATTAGTCACGGGGACCAGAGACTTCCTGTCCAGCATGTTATTGGAAACCCTAGAGGGGAAGTGGGGAATCCGAGGGACTGTTGAGCAAAGAAGGGGAACACTTCCTTGGGTGTGACAGGTGCATGGGGAATGAGGGATTGTAGGCTAGTTACAGCAGCAGACACCTTGGACTAGGCAATTTCGTTGAGAATCAAACCTTATCATATCACTAGGAACCCTTTTTGCCCCGGTGGAGTTAATCCCCATCTCGTGGGTGACCTGTTGTTGAAATATTATGAGCAGCAAATTCTATGGCTAGGAGGAACATCTGATTTATGCACATAGTTGGTGACTTTCATAAAAGATAAGTGTTCTTTATGTGCTTGTCTCATTTACCATGTGTTTATTTATCCATGTTTGATATGGGTTAATTCTTGTTTGTTGTTGCATATAAGTAATTGTTGTTATTATATTTAATGTTGCTTGCACATGTAAGTATGGTGCTTATAGCATGTATTTGTATAGGTGCTTGAGTGTGACAGTTGTTGATAGTTTTTCTTGTTAATTTATCCTTTGATATTGGTCATGAGTCTCTGAAGCAAGGATTGACGGTCGGGTGTGGAGGAAAGTAGCCCATGTGCAAAAGAGGCTAGAATTCACTTGTGCATGTAGGGAATTAGACCCCATGCACGAGGAAATCAGAATTGGCATGTGACGCCAGGATGGTTGTGCCCACAATAGTGTTTTTTTATCAGTATTTTAGTGCACGCAATTTTTTTTAGTTACTTTCACTGCATAAAGTTGTGTTAAAAGAAGAATGTTAGTGTGGCAAGACTCAACTCGAGATTGATCATGTTACTTCAAGTGATACTACACAGACTAGGGTTTAGTATAGAATATACACAATGGATATTTTGACTAGCATTGCTCAGTAGTATGTTGGGGATGTTACAAATTGGTTGATTTAGTGCTACAGAAGTTGGTGTTGAGTGACATGGTCCAACCTGGGTGGACAAGGATGTTACAGTGCAATTATCTAGGGATTTCTTGAATGACACATGCATAATAGAAAGTATAAAGTGAATGGTTCATAAAATAGTTCACTGGTGGTTTGACTAGGCTAAGTGAGGCACAAAAAGGTCACATGATGATGTAATGTGGATGATATATGAAATGGTGATATATCTTGGAAAAACTACTCAAATTGTACATGTGAGAAAAATTAGGTTGATAACACATACATACAAAGTTTATCATAAATTCAAATTAATATTCGTAAACATCCACGTTAAGCAAGAAATAACTAAAACATTCCATAACAGTGAATACAACACATTTATCGTCGAAAAACCTTACCGCCGAGTAAAACCCACTCTCAACCATGATAATAACACTTATCTCAATCTACAATTAGATTGATCCAACAACACCTTATCATCTTTGATACATTAAAATCATACAAACCATAGGTTCAAATAATCTCTCTCTCTCTCTCTCTCTCTCTCTCTC
>ML783528.1:391463-403415 GCA_009831015.1 Picea engelmannii | reverse complement strand
TGTGTGTGTGTGTGTGTGTGTGTGTGTGTGTGTGTGTGTGTGTTACAAGGCCTAAGGAAACCCCTAAGTACTTCCCCTCATTTTGAGGATGCTACCCAGAGTAAACCCTAGAATCTTCATGGCACAACGTCGATCAACAATAAGGCTTGAAGTCATTACAACAATATACTCGTTATGAGCTCAACATGTCACTTGCAGGAATTGAACCCAGGTGGGGAGGATAACAATCATTCCTCACAACCCCCCGAGCTAAAATAAATTCACACACATGTGTGTGCACATGTGCGTAACGTATCACTCCACCCTCCAACCCATAAGTGAGAGTGAGATATTCCTCATGGTTCATGAAGAGCCTCAATGAACAACTATCTCATGAAAAACAAACATGTCATATGTGGAATTTTAAATTGAGTGGGGACGATCAAAATAGGATGTTTTTCCACATCCACGGATGGCATCCCCATTGACCTATTGGTTTGGGCTAATGCACCTCACCAAGAAGGATTACAACTGAGCACTTGCTAGCACAAAACTAGCCAAATGCCCAATAACATTGGCGACACTTGGTTGAATTAACCCTTTAGGATAGACTTTTCTATGTATATATCTTATGTTATTTTAATAAATGAATATAAAACTAAGTCACTTACCCTTGTCATCTAATAATTAGAGAAGTTCCCATCATCATACTTGTCTTGTTCTTCATCTAAAAGATTCAAATAATACAAAATTAGGAATTTTACTCAACATCATAGAACATTCTATCTTAGTTTGTTTCCTTTTATTTTAATAAGGTCTTTACCCACCAACACAATAGAGCACTCTCTCTTAATTCGTTTCTTTTTAGTTTAAAACATTCTTAATTAAAGCCTAAATTTTGAATTTAATGAAGTAAATTTTTTTTTTTTTTTTTTTTATTAGTTTAAAAGATGATAATTTTTTTATAATTTAGTTGTTAATTGATTTTTAGGATTATTATTATTGGTGTTATCTGTTTGAAACACACGCGACCCCCTAAACTCTTCTTAGGTTGGTGGGATGTCAAAATTCCTCTTTCCACTATGACTTTGATCTTGGGTCTTAACACCACGGGTGGAAACCTACTCACTTGGAGCATTCCTTTGACTTTATATGCAATCTAGAACAAGTTTCAGACCTATCGAAATGGCATCCTGAAGTCTTATGGACTTTACCCTTCCCACATCCTATGTCTTACGTGGTTTCTACATGGACTCTTCCACATCACCTACACCGATGGTTAGTTTGGCGTGTGTGTTTCATGGCAGTGACATGTCCTTGGACACATCCTACTCCCATAGAAATCCTTCGATGGAAATCAACTACGCAGTCCAGGAGATAAACTCACCCAGATGAATGTCTCTATCCCACTTGGCATGGGTTAAATCAATTGGTTGGTGGTGAATTGGATTCTCCCTCATTAGGAATATGGGTTAAGCAACCCCAAACTTTTCTTCCAATCCATTCTTTTCGATAGACTCACTCCTGACAAATCCAACGATCAGGAGCCTAGGAAAAAAATGGTCTCAATTTATTCAGAACCCCCAAACATCATGATAGCTAATAGTCTCACCCATATCTTCCTAATCGCTCACTATTTGGGTTCCATGACTAGATATATGGTTGATATCTCATCATGTGGACTCCTCGATAGGTCGATGACCCATGTCCACTCGAGCTCTCACCACCAAGAAAATACCTCCTTCCATGACCTCATGGCTTCTTTGAATAGTGATTTCCAAACTTGGTTTTCTAATGGATCTGATGCTCATAAGATCCCCACATATAATGATAAGGGATCTCTTCATTATCAGACACAATTGGTAGTTAACCAAACTCATGACTTTTATAAGGTTCTCCTATCAGCTGGACCAACGATGGAATCAATAGCTCATATCCCATGGGTCGTCTCATTGGTAGATCTACGGCTCTAGTCCCTTCAAACTTTATCCTTAGATATTTATTCATGGCAATTTTCTTCTACTCGTTCCTCACAAATATTTCTAAATGCAACATTTATGACAATCTTGGTAGATTAACTCATGACAGATCTACAATATAGATCTCATCGGTCTAATCTCTTATTAAATCAATGACTCTCATCGACTCGAAAATTTCCCATCATAAAGTTCACCTTGACACATGTTATCCCTTGACCAAGTTTCGAGGATACTTGGTCATGATTGACCTATTTTTGGGACTTCGACAGGCTGTCGAAGGCGGAGCGCAAGACGAAGCAAAGATTGCAGGGTTTTGGCCCCTTTTAGGGCCCTTTTTGGGATTGGTTTATGTAACGGGTATGGGGGTGTTGGCCCATGGGTTTACCCATGCTTAGGTATATTTTATATGTATAAATAGAAGGCTAGGAAATGTAAGAAGTAGTTGAGTTGTTGCAAGTTGGCTAAGTGCTAGAGTTGGATCTGTGTGATCAAGATTTGTAAGGCTTTGTGCATACTGTGTGAGACTTGCAGAGCTAAGTGTAAGTCATTGTAAGGGTTTTTGACAAGCTACGTTCTTAGACCTACTCAAGGAAGGAGGATCTAGCGAGTTGCGCAGATCTCCTTTCCTCTGCAAAGTAGGGTTTTTGAGGCTCTGTGCATGTAACCTATTGAAGAAGCTAATAAAGAAGAGAATATTTGGTGGACGTAGCTCCAGGGTGGGGGTGAACCACATACATGCTGTGTTGCTCTAATTTGTGCAATGTGTTGATGTGCTTATATGTTAATGTGCTTAGTGCTTAATAATATGGATGGATGTTAGATCTGACTAGTATATATGTGCTTAGTGTTGAACCTGTTAAGATCTGATCTGTTTCGTCATGCTCAGTGTTGTTAGAAACTAGATCTGGTTGAATACTGCATTGAAATATAATTAGGGTTTAACTGCATTGTAACTAAGAACTGAATATTGATAAATATAATTGTTGAGTGCTATGTTAAATATTATAATCACAGATCTGTGTCCTAGCTAAGGTTGCATACATCTGTATCATGCAACCACCCCTGCCTCTACCTCCAGTGAGACTTCATCTACTTCGTAGGTGTTGCCAAAAGGGTCGGTAGTTAGGGTTTTGTTGGTGTGTTGTTGTAGCGTTGAACCCTGGGTCTGCCCTTGTGCCAACAACACCACTCCATATTTTTTCCAAAATTTTATCCTTCCAAAAGGATTTCTCCAAATCCCATATCTTCGATGAATGGTTGGGATCGACTTTCCACATTTGATCTACAGTTGAGGTTCTCTCAAGGTTTACTTAGGGATTTCAAAAGTGTTACAGGGTGTAGCAAGAAAAATTGACTCTTCACCTTCTTGGTATTGTTGCTTGGTTTTTAACCCTGAATCTTTGGACCTTTGGCCCTTGTCCACAACACATAGGTGACACCTCCCAACAACTCCTGAAGTGATTATTTTCTCATCTTGCAAACTTTCCATTCAATGACTTAGGGAAAAATCAAGGTTATGGGCCTCCCTCAAACCTCACATTCACAGTTACCACAGATAATCAATTAATCTTAGTAAGAAACCCATGTACAAAAATTATTCATATTTCAACATTAAAATCAACATGATAAGACTTCCTTTCACACAAAAATACAATTCATATTCATTAACACAATAATTGTCGAATATATTGAAGAAACACTTATCTTTTTCAGTTCAAACTTTAGTCAACCAATTAACTGAGGGTGAACTCCTTTCCACCCAACCGTAGGATCTGCTACACCTTTTCTTTCTACAACAAACCACCCCCATGCCAGGCCATGATACCACTAGGGGACTCTCTCATAAGTTGTCTATCATGTTAAGGATTTCGTCGGGAAGGCTACTCTCTTTCACTACATTGACAACAAAAAAAATCCTTTCTTCCCACTGAGCCTAGGACCTCCACGAGATTACTAGGTGTGTTTCTAGCCAGATTACCTCTGCACAAGGGAGTCCCTTCATTGCTACATAATCCCTCAACACCCTCCCCTTACCAGTGTTACTTTATTTCCAGCAAGCATGAACCCACGACCCTCTCTGCTCAAGTTTGGATGTGGGTATTCTATTTTCTAATGTTTACCATTAGTGTTATGTAAAAGCTTCCTATTTTCTTCAAAAAACGCTTCCCAGTTCTCTCCACTCTAATATGGCATGTGTGCTCTCTTTCGAGCCCTCTTCCACATGTTTTATACCACTATGTTGTCATGCCTTCTCCTTCCTTGCCTCACATTCGTTATGCCTCTTTGTTTCCCGATATGTAACATTCTTCCTTCCCCTTGGGTTCCTCAACTTTCTTATGTCATAAGAAACCTCGGGGTCAAGATCCCAAATCGAAGGGGCACTTTTAGTGTACTCCTAGATGATAGCTTCATCCAACCCGTTCACTCTTCTGAGTACATTTTCTTAAGGAAGTCATGATTGGCACAACCACCCAATCTGATGCCATTAACGATATTTCTTGTGAATAGGGAAAATAGGGTACTTCAAACAAGTTAGTCACTCGAGGTTATGTACGTGTAGGTTTGGATTATAGGAAAGCTTTCTATTTTATTCACAAAAACTTCCTAGTTTCCCCCTCTCTAGTTCCCACTTGTGGTATCATGGCCAATACCGCAAGGATTCCTCTCAGTCGGCTGGTAGGTATTTTCATTAATTATAAAACACAATTACATTGTTCATCAATTAAAATTCATAAGTCTTAAGAATAATTACAAACGTGGGGGAAAATAGGGTGTTACATTCCCCTCCCTCTTAAAGAAACATCGTCATCGGTGTTCTTAACACCATACAAACAGTTTTATATAGTAAACAAAAATTGGTAGGTCGTTCTCATGGCATCCTCCAGTTCCCATGTGGCCTCATCTGCTCCAAAGTGATTACATTGCACCTTGTCCTGCACGATGGCTTGATTCTAGAGTAATGTCTCTATCCTATCCAGGATGCATTGAGGCTTGGGATAGAATTCTCCCTCTGGTTCCACCTGTATCACATTCCAATCAATGACGTGATTAGAATCATGAATATGCTTCTTTAATAAAGACAAATGGAACACATTTGAGCTTTAACAGTAGGTGGTATAGAAAGTTTGTATGCCATCGGTCCCACTCTTTCCAAGGCTTCAAACGATCCGCAATAGCAAGGTGATATCTTGGAACGAGTTCCCATTATAAGGGAGCTACTCTTGGGTTTCACCCTGATATACACATGATCTCCCACCTTGAACTCCTTGTGAGTTCTTTTTCTATCTACATAGATTTTATGTATGTCCTGGGCCACTTTCAAGTTCTGCTTTATTCTGATCACTTCCTATTCCATCTCTCTCAATAGATCTAGTCCAAGTGTGATCATTTCCACTGGATTTTCCCAACTAATCGTAACTTTGCACTTTCTTCCATATAGAGCCTCAAATGGGCTCATCTTTAGTGACACTTTATAACCATTATTGTACGAAAAATCTACAGAGGTAGGTATTATTCACATTCCTTGGGTTGATGCATGACATGCATCCTTATCATATCTTCCATTACTCTATTTACCCTCTCTCTCTATCCATCTATTTGAGGATGGTAGCTCGTGTTGAATGCTAATTTCATTCTAAAGCCTACAAATAAACCTTCCCAAAAATTTTAAATGAATTTCACATCTCGATCTGAAATAATGGTCTTGGGCATACCATGCAATCTAAAAATTTATTTTATAAAAACATCAGCAACATCTATAGCTTTAAAATTGGACTTAATTGGGATAAAATGAGTTTCCTTACTCAACTTATCCACCACTACCATGATTGCATCATGTTGCCTAGTTGTTCTTGGAAACCCTGTGATAAAGTCTGTGGAGATGATCTCCCACTTCCATTCTAGAATTTTTAATGGTTGCAACAATCCTATCGGGTGCTTGTGCTCAACTTTGACCTGTTGACACTCCAGGCACTTGACAATGTATTCTGCAATTTCTTTTTTCATTCTAGCCCAATAATATAGTTGCCTTACTTTTGTTATCATATTTTGGTAACCATGATGACCCACATATTGTCTCCTATGAAACTCATTCATTATGAGGTGTTTTAGCTCTGTTGAATCAGGTATATACAACCTATTGTTATACATCAACAACCCATCCATTGTGAGTTGGTATTCCTCATAATTTTTCCTTATTGGTTCTTGATACAAGATTTATTTTACCATATTAAAATTCCCATCACTTTTCAAGAGGATTTTGACTCTCTATTTGATGTCAGACTCACACGTACTTGTTGTTGCTAGGTATATTTTCAGCACACTTCGATTAAGTGCATCTACCACTTGATTTTATTTTCCTCTTATATATTTTATCTTGAAATCGAATTAGTTGACTAGTTCCATCCACCTAGACTATTTGGAATTAAATCATGGTTGATAAAATAGGTACTTCAATCCATAGTGATCTGTCATCCATAAAAATATCCTTTCAAGCAAGTAATGTTGCCACATCTTTAACACATGCACAATGGTTGTGAGCTCCAAGTCACAAGTGACATATCACTGCTCATGCTCATTTAGCTTCATTGATTCATAGCAAATCACATGTCCCTCTTGCATAAGGACTCCACCAAGTCCTTCATTACAAGCATCAATATAGACTAAGAAATATTTTTCAGGGTCTACGATTTTTAAAATAGGGGCATTGGTCAAGAGGTGTTTTTGCTGCTAAAAGCTAGTATCACACTCTGATAACCATACAAACCTCATTCCTTTTATATGCAATGAGGTAATGGGATGAATGACCTTGGAAAATCTCTTAATAAACATCCTATAATATCCATCTAATCCCATAAATGAAATTACCTCAGACACATTCTAAGGGGTTGGCCAATCCATGATTGCCCTAATATGTTTGGTGTCTACAACCACTCCTAAAATTGTGTGACCCAATATTGGATCTCCCTCTTGAAGGAGTCACATTTGCTATATTTTGCATATGTCTGGTGATATATTATCTCTTTTAGAACCAACCTAAGATGTTCCTCTTTCTCTTCCTTGGTCTTGGAATATATCAAGATATCATAAATGAACACATGGATGAACTTATCCAAACACTTACTGAAAATGGTGTTCATCAAACACATAAAGGTGGTTGGTGTGATAGTAATCCAAAAAGGCACCACCATAAATTCATAGTGTTCATACCTCGTTCTAAAAGTCATTTTGTGGATGTCTTCATCCTTAATATTGACTTGGTGATATCTAGATATCAAGTCAATTTTAGAATAGATTGTATCTCCTCTAACTTAATAAAAACTATCATCAATACACAACCGCAAGGTAGCATCCTTTTTCTTTACAAACATCATTGGTTCTCCCTACGGGGACACACTCATCCTGATATACCCTTTATCCATCATCTCTTTTGACTATATGATATGAAATTCAACCTGCAAATGAACATGCATCAATACATATCTGAATCTAAACTATAGAGAGAAAAATAAGAGAGGTGGATTTCAGAAATTTGTTATAGCAAGATTTGCCTCACCCCATGCAATATTTCATGGAGGGCCTTGTTCCATTTCCCTATGCAAACTTGAAGTCCCTTTTTGCAAATTTGAGCTATGGAAAAGAGGAGAAAGAAGTCAACTTTGAGAGCAAAGTTACTCTGGAGAAATTACTCACTACACATTGAGTTTGCATCCCTTTGTCCTTTAAGTCTGAACACATTGTTCATCCCCCAAGATCTTCCCTTATTGATTGAGAACTTCATTGTCTCTCTTATATGAGCTTGCCTTTAATGGAGGATTGAAGAGGTGGAGGCCCAACTAGAAGGAACTTAGTTTCTCATTTTTGAACCGTGCCGACACGGAAGTTTGTAACTCATTCACTTCTACTGATCATATCTTAATAGAAATACTCTTTTCTCGTCCAATTAATATCTTGCAAATATTTGAATTTTTATTCCATGAGCGTATTTGTTATGAATTTTGATGGATTATGCTATTGAATGTGCTAACATTATATATTACCACCATATGCTTGTGTTTCTTGGTTGTTGAGGACTAGTTGCAGTCATATTGCTTTGGGTCAAGTGCTCAACGGTGGACTTCATTGAACGTCTGGACGAGGTAGGAATTTTATCTTGTCTTTCTAGCATATTTGTTTATATAGCATACTTGAGATTAGAGTTGATTTCTACAGTCATTTCCGTCTGTTGTGGTTTACCCATAGCCATAGAGATATTTTCCTCATAACAAAATTGGCGACCATACTGGGAATAGAATCTTATTTTTGGGGGTTTGGAGTGTTTTTCTCCTTATACTGGTTGTGTTTTGACACGTGTACATGGGTTTTTGCTTGATAGACGTGTACCTACGCGTGGTGCGCTTCTACAAGCTGCGTACATACACGCTTTTCCCTTGAACAATCGCGTACATCAGCCTTTATTGCTTGATTTTTAGGTAGGCTTTGATGATTGGTGAGTCTCCTTGGGTCTTTGTGGTGACTTTTAAGTGTCTGTGGTACGACAGGAAACCTGTCTTTGGTTGAATTTTTGGGCGGTGCCTTTCTCATCATCTTTTTTTTTTTATTGTCCTTGCATCTTGGGCTGGGTGTTTTTCTACTTGATATCCTACTTGGTTTGTCTATGTCTATAAATAGTAGAGTTGTTATATCAAGTTGTTGTTTAGTCCTTGCATTTTCATTTTTCTTATATTGAAAATACAAAACTATTAGGCATTTCACATTGATTGGAATTTTTATCTCTTGAGTCTTTTGTTATTTACCCTAGTGCATGTAAAGAAACATTGCATTTTTATTTAGAATTGCATAATTGAATTGAAAATTGCATTTTTTAAGAAGCATATCATTTATTGAAAATTGAAGTTAGGACTTTGCATTATGTTCATATTTATTTATTTTACTTGTTGAGTCATAACATCACTAGTTTCACGACCACACCTTTTGATTAAGCAAGGCCATTAAAATTAACTCTATAATTTAAAATTGATTATTGATGGGTGTTCTATATGCACTAAAAACCCTCAATTAAATTGTCAACCCGGGGTAAGTAAACTTAGAGTTGTAGAAATATATATGCCAAAGTAGAAGGGCTGGTAGTATATTCTAACTAAGGAAGTGGTTATCTAAGGGCTAATCTATTCAAGAAAAAACTACTAATGATCAAACCCTACTAAGAAACTCAAACTATGTATCCTAAGTAACCTTTGGACGAAGGATCGATGGATAGTTCTAAGAAAGCAAGTGAAAACCCTAATTAAAGAAAACTAACTAAATCATAACAATAAGAAAAAGAAAACTATCTACCTAATGAGCAATAACAACAACAAACTATTGTTAATTAACCTACTCAAATAGACAAGCAACTATCCTATCAAAGCAAGAAAATAGAAAAGCAAGCAACTATTCTATTAAAGCAAGTAAACAAGAAAGAAAGACAACTAGCTAACTTATGATAACTCCTACAGCAAGTAAACTAACTAAGACTACTCAATAAGTAACTAATTAAGCTAAGAAACAAGTGAACTCTATTCTTGAATTAAACTTCACAACTACTTCTAATTTACAAAAGGAAATCTACTAAATTGAAAGCATATTGATAATAAAAGCAATTAACAACTAATCTCTATGATAATCAAAACTATCCTTTAATCTACCAAAGCAATAAGACTATATATCCTACAACAGCAAGAAAATTATCTTCTAATCTATGAAAGCAAGAAAACTCAAATGTAGTGTTGATGGTTATGTGAAAGTCTCTGGTGTCTTATAATATCACGATGCCACTTAATAATGAACAATAATTCAAAAGGGATTAACTCGATATTGACTTCAATAGCAAAGTGAAAAGTGTGAATTAGACAATCCAGTGAGAACTTAGCCATTATGGGCACAACATCAATTACCTTGCATATCCATGTGACTATTACTCATGCATTAATCATCAACAGTTATAAAGAGATTATGCTATGAAATTCAATTGCACTCTATACTACGTAAGCAAATTCATGCTATACTAAATTCAATCATTAAATACAAATTGAAATTGCAACCTAAATCTAAGAAAGAAATTGCATGGAGTAAACTAAACTAATTCTATTTAACAATTCAATTTGCAAAAAGATAAAATATTCACAAACATAAATTAAACATTATTCTAGCATATGACAAGTAAACAAATGAGTGAATTAATTAACAACTAGATAATCAAAAACTCAATAGTAATTGAATAATCAATCTGCAAATAAAAACTAAATCTAACACTATCCATCCACCGAAACCTTGTTAAAGAAAGCATGAATTAAAATTATGTTCTTAAAACTCTGTTTTAAACTCTATTTTAAACTTGATTTTAAACTTTGTTTCAACATAAAGAAAGCCTAGTCTATAATCTAATCACATATGGGGTTAGTGTCTAAGCTCGCAAGCTTGATTCTACTAACTAAAGAGTCAATGTATATTAACAAGACTCCTCATAATAACCTGCAAAACTAAATTAAACCAATTAAATTATAAACAACAATTTATATAACAAGAAAGAAAAATGACAATTCATGTACATGAAAAGAAATAAAAAGACATCTACGCTATCTAATTCACAAGAAAACTCATAGGATAGTCACCCAGACTATTGGTGGGCCCCCCATCAAGTCGTGGTTACTCTTCAAAGGCACACCACGAACTTCAACAACACGAATTCACCATTAAAACTAAAAATGCAGTCTTTACACAATTCTGGCAAAATGAAAATGGCAAAACATAGCTAAAATTGTCTTTGTCTCTAACTCTCTATTCCTTAACTTCTTAATTATTGTTTGACCACTAAGGTGGTATTTGTAATCTTTACAAACTAAGAGGTCGACCACTGGAGGGTCGATCCTCTTCTAAAAACAGTAAATTGCATTTAAGATCCAATAATCGCGAAATAATTGTTGAAATAAGGCGAGCCAATAATCGCCCAACATAACAACCCAAATCAAGTTGTCAAGATTTTAGTAGTTGGAGGCCACGAGAATGAGCAAAAACCATGTCTTTGATTCTCCCATCAGTGGCCTCCAATACCATATCCGCAAAATCGCCCATCGTTTTTGTGCAGGACGGAGTGTCGGATGGAGTACCGGACTGAGTGCCGGGTGGAGTATCGGACTGAGTGTCAGAAGAAAAAACAAGCTACGATTTTGCCCTGTGACACCAAAAAAATGCGAATTAGATTCCTGGAAACATAAAAACATACTGAATTACACTCAAGATCATCATAAAACATGAGTTATGCATACCTGGTGTGGATCATAACGATTTGACACAAAAGCTCTTCAAAAACTTCTTCAAAACATGAAAATGCATATACACATTCGGTAAAAAGGATCTAATTAACGTCATAAAATCAGTCATATCACGAGCCCAACAATTAGTAATGATTTTATTTTCTAGGGTGCACCAACTAGCTTAGGATTTAGAGCCTTGGAATAGGATTTTGTGAGTAAAATTATCCAAGGCTATTAAATCAACATATGTGTCTGACTAAGGGAGTAGAGAAATCCATTGTATAATCTGTAATATCAGGAGGCTCTGCTTACACTAGAGTTAAACACGAGGTTGCGTGAGGTCGGTTGAAGGGATATCCCCCCAATACCTTCTTAGTATCAAAGATATTTCTGGGGATCTATTCGTATCTGGGGATCTTTCTAGTGCCCTTACCTCCATGAGAGGCGGTGCTTTCAAGGTTTCGGGCTTTGCTACCCCGCCCATACAGTGGACCTAACTTACGATTTTCCGTCTACGCATCGGTTATATCGTGGTTGATTAGTTTCTTGACTTAGGTGCTGTAAATTCTAACCTTGTACAATATCTACTGCAAACTGATATTCAGAAAAGAATAGAAAAGATACAATGGAAAATACAAACATTACACAGAGATTTTTCACCTGGAAACCCAAACCGGGAAAACCAGCATATATTATATTCA
>ML783528.1:361334-391413 GCA_009831015.1 Picea engelmannii | reverse complement strand
GGGCGCTGCCCCTGAACCCCCCGCACGGGAGGCTCTGCCCCCCTGCGCGCCCGGCGCAGACACTACTACTCGTGCAAAGAATATAACACATACCCAACAGGTGCCACATAGGTTACTTGCAGGGGTTATTCTGCAGGTACCTTGGGTCAGATAAGGGTTAGACAACACACAACCTTTATGGAGGATTACCTCTCCAGGGGGATCTGACCGATTAGTTGTTAATCCCATGAGGGCCCTTATAATTGATTATGATACCTCTTATCTTTAGCAGGGAGTCTCAGGCCCCTCTTGGGCGAGGCATACCAACTTTAGGGAGGGAGATCCATTTCAACCACTTTATCCTGTTTGTGTGCATATTGGCCTTTTTATTGTTTTTTATGTGCTCTTTGATTTTTAGTAGACCTTTGAGATTTTATACCGTTCCTTGAGTTGTCATTATCATGGATAGTGGATTTCCTTTGGCTCCCTCATTTACTACTACCTCCCCCATGACATTCACACATTTCATGGGGACGAATCCATCCACTCTTCATAATGGTATGCATAATTATGACACTCGGTCCATGCCTTGAGTCTCTAGTCATTTTCCTATCGATATGCCAAACATGCTTTCACCCTTTCCATCCTCTCCTTGTCCCACTGATGTGAATCCTAGTTTTGTATCTAAGGGAACCATGGCCCCACTGTCTACGTCCTCATTTGATGGGAGTCATGTCCCTCTACCAACTCCCACTATGGGAGGTTGGAACCTCCCCTCTTACGGATCTAGTCCTAGCCATGTTTTTTTAGGAACCAGAACTCAAATGGGTGGTTATCCTACTTATTACACCTTGTCTGTGTATCCTTCTTCCGCCATGCTAGTTCCTATGAATACTTTTCCCATGATGATTCCACATATGTCCTATGGTATTTCATGTGAGGGGAACCAGTTTTATGGTTCGGGCTACCCTCTTCATGGGACCCCTTCACATGGGGGTAACATATATCCCCACTTGAGTAATCCTTATCATACTTTTGTCTCTTCACAAACATATGCTTCAATGATGATGCACATACAAACTTCAATGGATCAACTAGGCGGAAGATATTACCTTTTCGAACAGGGACAAGGTGTAAACCAGGATCCTTCCTGGTCTACAATGTCTCAAAACCAATATTTCCCAGGACCTTGGTCTCAAATGCCACAACTCACCACCGTTAGTCTAGTCACTTCCAGTCATATTGGAGCTCCATCACCAACCACTACTAGTCATGTTGGGGATTGGTCAACAACCTCTGCAAGTCATGTTGAAAACCCACAACCAATCACTGTTATTCATGTTGGGGTAATCACTCTAGTCTCCATGAGTCATATCGATATCACATCTCCAATAATTGTAAATCATGTGGGAGATGAACCTCCAGCCTCTAACAATCATTCTCAGAACATGTCACTAGCCATGGTAACTGACATTGGGGGCATCCATACAATTGAGAAGCCTAGACGCGTCAGATGTAAGCCCAGATTCCTTTGCAGGACTTGCAAAGGAAATCACCTTACTCGTTTATTCCCTGCTACTGCTCTGATACCAGAAGTGTGGTTCTCACCTGGGGGCCCTTTGGGTTCTGAGGCATCTATGGTTTCCCCACACCCTGTTTCTCCTTTGATTTAGATGACAGTCATGCTGATGCAATCCTCACGTAACCACACCCCCATTGTTTTGGGTGATGCGTCTCTGGGCATTGTTTTCACGCATCCTATTCAAACAACAGTTGAAGAAGTGGTCATACTGACACAATTTGTGGTCAATACAACCCTTCCCTTGGAGGGTGATGTGTCCTTCAACCATGTCATTAGAATTTATGATATGACGCCTTCTAAACAAGAGAGAGTTTTACTCTCCCCGATTACTCTCCCTTCAAGTCCTGGAGAAGTTCCCTGTGATTGGGATGGGTCTTGTGGGGTATCCAATGCCTCCTCCCCTGTTCTTTCATGTTAGGGACATCATTCTATATATCATGGACAAGGTAACCTCTCCTTGCACATTATCATCCTCGACTTGGAGAGCTTTGGGTTTTCCCAAGATTGTGTCAGTTATTCGTAATATGATGACCTTTCACACAAGTCTAGCACAGGAGCCTTGGCCTCCCCCGTGACATGTCTCCTAGAAACCTCTCAATGAGTCTGATTTAAGATATTTTTTGACTCGTCTAAAAAGCGAAAAGATTACCGAGTGAATTTGTCCATTTCACACTCGTTAATTGGACTTGAAAGGTCGCGAGTATTAGTTAATCTCTTTTTCGACTCGTTTTCAAAAAGTGAAAAGATTGTCGAGTGAACTTATCTCTTTCACACTCGTAAATTGGATCTGAAAGGATGTCTATTTGGTACAAATCTATAACTTTTTCAAACCAGGTAGACTAAGATTATGAAAAAAGACATTCTTTGGTGTTAAGTTGTGATTGCATCTCATGCCCTTGCTTGTAGTATTGAGCCTATTTTTGGTTCTCTCTTTGCGTTATAAAATGTTTTCCTCAGTAGTTTTTCATCCTCAACCAAATATATCCTTGTTTATATCCTTCACATATTGACACCCTATACCTAGGAGGGAACATTCCCCCAATTTTCCATCTCCCACATGCAACTCCTTGCATTGAGCATAGGTATGTTCCACTGCTAGAACTTTTTTTTCTTATTTGCGACACTCGTTTTCTCCTCTGTATCATAGCATTTATTTGACTATGAAAAAACAAAAAAATACGGGCAGGAAAAGAGTATTATCTTATATTGGCAGTAGTCGTGTCGCCTTTGAACAAAGCACAAAATTTTTGAGTCCACTTATCATCATAATTTTGGGTTTAGCATGACCTTAAGAAGCTGATCTCGTTACAGAGAGTTACTCCACTAACTAGTTACTCTTCCAGTCCCTATGGAGAGTTTGATTGATGCCTCCCGCATCTCATGGTTTCATCATTGATTCTATGTTTCCAGAGTCTTCCAAATGTCTCATTCTCTTGTTCAAAGGATGGCTATCAACTTGTGTCGACCATTTCTCATAACTCTTGACTTTGCATGTCAGCCATACCCTCAGTTTGTCTCAGAATCACATGAAGTTGTAATTCCTATTGCGCACCCTGGTCCTACTTTCCTCATTGGTAGGTAACCTTGAACACAACAGATGACATTTCATCACACATTGGGATTCATGCAGTGTCTTAGATGCCATTATCCTTATTGGTGGTTTCCTCGCCTTTTTCAGCAGTTTTCCTCATTGGTTGTTATTCAGAGGGTCTTTTTCGTGTACCTCTTTCACTTTCATATGGCACACGTGAAAGACGCACAGGATCGTTGGTTCCTAAACATGTTCTTCATTCAATTTCCTCCAAATCATCAAGCTCATGCTTTGTACCTTGTGTTGAATGATGAGAGATGCCTTAATTCTCTCCTTTCAGTGGGTCTCCTTCCATCGACTTTAGCTCATATATTATGGAGATGAGACCTAGAGTCTTATGAGTACCTAGAGGCTTGCAGTCATTAGTGGCAGGTTCTCTCACCATCAACAGTTAGGAATACATCAATGTCTCATGATCGATGGATTCTTCAAGTGTTCGAACTCGACTCCTTTATTCACACTTGTAATAATTTACTTGGTGCCTTGATACCTACTTTCATCATCGGTAGGTTGTCTCATGTTTGTTAACGGTATACCTCAATGACCGGTAATCAAACGAAGTCTCATTGTGCTCGACCTCAACTCCTTTATTCACACAATGTAGACTTACACCTTTGGTGGATTGTGTAGAAGACTTGAAGACATATGTTTGTAGTCACAGATTTCCTGAGATGTTGCTACCTTTTCATTGGACCAGTACCTGTGTGACTTCAATGATCATGGGAGATCAGATTGTATGCCATTGTATACAGATATCTTCATATTGATTTTGAGATTGGTTTTACTAGGCCTTGTCCGTGTCTATGACAACCTTTGGCATGCAGCCACCTTTGTATTTGCCTATTCATGGCCATGGACAGTTGTTTGGTATATTTTCACATGGATCTCCAGTGTAATTCAAATTGGCATCCATGTATGCAAAGTCAATACAGATTGTAATGAGCAACTAGTTCTTCCAGTTGCATCCCCATTACTCCACTTCTTGGTCTTATAATGCATTTTGTCCATTGAAGATACTCCTCTGACCTCACACATTAGGGGGCATCTATTATAAAAACATTTGCCTCACCCCATGCAATCTTGCACAGAGGGCGTTGTTCCATTTCCCTATGAAGACTTGAAGTCCCTTTTTGCAAATTTGAGCTATGGAAAAGAGGAGAAAGAATTCAACTTTGAGAGAAAATTTACTCTCTCGAAATTACTCACTTCACATTGAGTCTGCATCCCTTTGTCCTTTAAGTATAAACACATTGTCCATCCCCCAAGATCTTCCCTTATTGATTGAGACCTTCATTGTCTCTCTTATATCAGCTTGCCTTTGATGGAGGATTGAAGAGGTGGAGGCCCAACTCGAAGGAACTTAGCTTCTCGGTTCCGAACCGTGCCAACATGAAATTTTGTAACTCATTCACTTATGTTTATCATATCTTAATAGAAATACTCTTTTCTCGTCCAATTAATATCTTGAAAATATTTGAATTATTATTCCATGGGCGTATTTGTTATGAATATTGATGGATTATGCTATTGAATGTGTTAACATTATATATTATCACCATATTCTTGTGTTGCTTGGTTGCTGAGGACTAGTTGCAGGCATATTGCTTTGGGTCAAGTGCTCAATGATGGACTTCATTGAACGTCTGGACAAGGTAGGCCTTTTATCTTGTCTTGCTAGCATATTTGTTTATATAGCATACTTGATATTAGAGTTTATTTTTGCACTCATTTCCATCTGTTGTGGTTTACCCCTATCCATAGAGAGATTTTCCTCATAACAAAAATGACCATCGATCCACTGAGTGAGAGAGGAGTGCCTTCTATAAGCAAGGTGTATTTTTCCTTCTCGTTATTTGTTTTTTACAATGGAAGTTGTTGAAGAAAACTAAATGCTTGCAGTAAAAAATCACTAAAAGGAATTGTTGGCACAAGGGCAGACCTAGGGTTCAACGCTACAACAGCACACCAACAAAAACCTAACTACCAACACTTTCGACAACACCTACGAAGCAGATGAAGTCTCACCTGAGGTAGAGGCAGGGGTAGTTGCAGGACTCAAGTGTCTGCAACCTTAGCTGGGACATAGATCTATGATTCTAATCACTTAATAGAGCACTCAGCAGTTATATTTATCAATATTCAGTTTTAGTTACATCATAGTTAAACCCTAATTATAGTACAACACAGTATTCAACCAGATCTAGCATATAACAACACTTAGCACGATGGAACAGATCAGATCTAGTAGATTCAAGCACTAAGCACATGTATATAAGTCAGATATAACATCCATCCATATTATTAAGTACTAAGCATTGACATATCATTCATCTAGGTTAAATAACTAAGAAATAAACACTTAAAAACATCAATACATCGCACATAGAAAAGCAACACAGCATATACGTGGTTCACCCCTAGCCTAGGGCTACATCCACCAACTCTTTGTCTTGTTTATTAGCTTCTTCAATAGGTTACATGCATAGAGCCTAAAAAACCCTACTCCGCATAGGACAGGAGATCTGTGCAGCTCGCTAGATCCTCCTTCCCCAAGTAGATCTAAGCACGCAACCTTCCACAACCTCTTACAATGACCTGCACTTAGCTCTGCAAGTCTCACACAGTATGCACAAAGAACTTACAAATATTGATCACACAGATCCAACTCTAGCACTCAGCCATTCATCATCGTGTTCACTACATTGCCTTAGCATCTATTTATACATACAAAATAGGCCTAAGCATGGGTGAACCCATGGGCCGACATTCCCATACTTGTTACATAATCCCAAATCCAAAAGAGGGACCTAAAATGGGTCGAGATCCTGTGATCTCCACTTCATCTTCTGCTTCGCCTTAGAAAGCCTGTCGAAGTCCCAAAATTAGGTCAAACATGACCAAGAATCCTCAAAACTTTTTCAAAGGCCAACAGGCCCCCAACGCTCACCTATGACTCGTCCCGAGTCACTCTGATCTGACTAGTATTGCTTCAAAATCCTCGATCTGCTTCGACTTGTTGTTGTGCTACGACCTCCTATTCAGTGAACTCTTATATGACTGCTTCGTTGGCAGGTCCCTCGAGGTGTTGTTCAGCTGTAGTAACAACTTGCTCCAGTTCTACTCCCCAGCCTTCGATCTCTGTGAACAGTTGGTAAGCCTCGTCCTGTACAGGTTGGAGCCTCTTAGTTACTTCCATAACTCTTCCCTGAATAGTATGGACCTGCTGTTGGGCAGTGCACTGCTCTTGGGATCGCTTCATTCTTTCCACAACTGACAAGGGATTCAACTGCAAATTTATTGTCTCTGCTTAATACTCCACTTCCTGGAGTTGTGACTCCAGTGCCTTCAATCATGGATCCTTAGTGAGTTTTTCATACGTTTGGGCACTGTGATCACTTAGTTTCTTGCATTCCAGGGCAAGGACTTTTATTCTTTCAACTACGCTTCAAGCAGTTGCTTCCCTTTGGTCCCTTACATCCTGCAAGGTGTCAGGTACAGTGTGGAGCTCTAAATCTATTATTTGTTGTTGTAGTTGCTTAACAGCTTCTGCGAGCTGCTCTACTTGATGTGTGACTTGGTCTTCAGCCTATAGCTCTAAACCTGTCACAGAGCAGAGGGCTCTTTTTACTGCTTCTTTTACTTCAAGCTGCTCTGCGAGAAACTATTCTTTCTCTTGCTACATCTGAGATTTCTCTTCTTCAACCTTGGCCTGGAGAGAAACCTTCTCATGTTCTGCAATTCTGCCTTGTTCTACAATTTCTCCTTGTACTTGCTTCAAGGTTTGAGAAGCTTCTTCTTCTTCTTCTTTTGCGCGACAAAGATGAGCTTCGACCACATCAGCTAATCGGCGGAGTTGGGATGGCCCATCCCCCAACTCTGGTTCTCCTAATGGTAGGGGCACAGTGGACACTGTGTGGCTGGACTGAAGGGCATGCTGTACCCCTCAGAACTCGACATTAATTTTGTCATACATTTCCTCCTTATTATCTTCTTGTTTCTCCACGATTTCCAACAAAGCGTCGTTGACGGTTGTTATGATGAAGTCAAAGTCATCAGTAGTAAGCACGGTCTTCATCTTGGTCACGATGGCTCTCGATTTCTTCCAGGAAAAAGGTTTCAGGGGAGAAACCTTCCTCTTCATCAGGGGATCGGTCTCATCTCTCGGTGGTGTTACTTCACCTTGATTTTTTTCAGCTCCTGTGCCATTTATTTCTTCCTCCTCACCCCCTCGGTCAAGTGATACTAAAGCAGTCTTTCATGAGGTGTTGCTTAATTCTTGGATCTCTTCAGTCTTCTTCACTTTGTTGGGTCTGGGTGTATCATGCGCGGTTTTTGGGCTGTCAGGGTCGAACATCTCTGCAGGGTCTGTTGGAATAAGGAGGTTTGTCGACCAGTCCTTAGTGATCTCCTCAAGATCCTCTTCTGTGAGATTGTAATACGACTGCAGTTTCTCCTTATTCTCATCGACTTGCATTGTAAGGTATATGAAGTGTCGATCTGCGTAGAACTTCATCAGAGGTCAGAATATCTGTAAGGTGTTCAGAGTCATGCAAGGTTCTGCTTCTATGGCTCTCTTCAGTTGAAGGTATTAGGTATGAAAAACAATGCTCGACTGCCACTGTTTTTTCATATCACTCAAGTACCAAAGTGTAGTGAACTTCACAACAAGCATCTCAAAGGGTTCAATATTCAGGAAGGTCACACCTTCCAGAATCTCCCAGGAAACAAAGGCGATAAGGATCAAGAGCTAGCTGAAATGGAACTCGTAGCCCTGATCCTCGGCTTCGCGACAGTCTACCTCTAGCTAATTCACCAGGTACTTTTCCTAGTTCACCTGTAAACATTCTACGCACTTTCCCGCAAGGTCAACAACAAAGCCTGTGACCTGCGTAGGTTTGTTCTTCCTTACTAATTTTCCTGCAATTAACTGACAGGCGAGGCGCACTGTGCCATTCTAGATGGAGGCTACATTGTAGCCTTGTGTTCACTTTTCGACATCACCATATGTATCCTTGATTTTCTGTGCTAGTGTGCAATCTATGTATTTTCCTGGATAGAACTCCTGTGGATCGGGTCCTTGCATACTCAAGCCTGTGATCCTATGGATCAACGTTGGGTCGACTATGATACAAAAATATAGCCATAAGTAGTTGCCATGGTAACATGAAAGTAATAACTTGACACAGGAATTGACTTCTTGGTGCCTTCCGAAGTGTGGGATATTCATGACATTTAGCAGAGTGGATCGCGTGAGGTTCATCGTCCATGGCTGAGGGATTATATTTGAGTTCTTCCCCTTCGTCTTGGTCAAGTACTTATATGGGGAAAGCATATTGTAGTTTTTTCGATCTTTGAGGTTGAAGTCACTGAACTTCAATGTTGTGATCTTATCCTGTTGTGCTCAAACTGCGCATATCCCCTTCGAGAGGTACGCAGTAACCATGGTGTACTCTAATTCTCTTGGTAAACTATCTTGATTCACTGCCCCTGCCAAAGGTGGGATGTAATACGGAAATATGGGAGGGATCATCTTCGCATTTGCTAGGTCGTCTATGTTTTTGGTTCTCTTTTCTGCTGATGGTCGGGATGATCCGGCTCCGTGAGAAGTTGACAAAGAGGCTTGCATTCCTCTCGTGGATGATTCTTGAATACTTGCAGACATCACTCTTTCAGACATTACTCTTTCAGTCATTAGGTCAATAAGAACTTCTTCGACAATTTTCTCTGCAGCGCTAAGCTCGTCTGACATGCACGCTCATGGTTGAATGTCTCGGGTTCGAAGACTAATTGTTTAATGCAATGGGATAGATGGCACTAGCATGGTGATCAATGTGAGAAATCAACTATGTTGTGAGCTCTGACAATCACGATTGGAAAAAGTTTTCTCGTTGCGTGGAACGACGGGATAAATAGATAACTCAAAAATGAATCTCTTGCAACGGGCGAGAAGCCTTCATTAACTCAGTTATGTCCATTGTGGTGCGGTCCCAACAGTCTGGTGGTGAACTTTCTGACCATAAATTCCTTTCTAATTGTTTGGGTCATTAGTCGAATGGTTATATTGTCTCTAACGGCTATATTGCTTCGTCATGGTGAAGTTCCATGTGACGTTGTTCTGATATTCCGACGAAGCTCCAATTTTGCAAATTTTCCTTCTGCGAAGTTCCCTCGAGAACCTTCTGTAACTTTTCAATCTTATCTCTCTTCTTACTTATTTTTCTAGCCTTCTTTCCAGTGAGCTTCGTCTCAGAATTCATTTTTCCATTCTGATTCTTATCTTGCTTCGGCAGAGTAACTTTGTGTTGTTGAGGTTCCTTCCTAGAAATCAAGGGTAATACTTTGTCTGTACCTGGAATAGGTACTTCAGTATTTTGTGGGTCTTCTAATGTTCTTCCAACTTCGACATCCAAATATCTGGTTTGAAATAGCTTTGCCTGGTTCTCTTGTTCTTCAATCAAGTGTGCAATCCTTCTAGTCATGAAATCTTTTAACTCTTTCTTCTTCTGCTCTAGGATTTCTTCTTCTTTTCTTCTAGCCTAATCTCCTTCAATCCAAGGTTTTCCTAATAACATAGCAAATGGAGCGTTATTCTCAATAAATTTAACAACTTCAAATTCTTCCTTTGTCGAAGTTCCATGAGTACTCATAGATATCCTGGTAAGTCTTTCACATAGGGTTATCATCTTTCCTCTAAATAATCCTATTCCTCCCAATGAAGGAATCATAGCAGGCTTTCCTAGAATTTCCCAAGTTCTTTTGGTCATGATATTCACCCATGTTTCCTCATCCAGAACACAGTCAATGTTGAAGTCTCATATTCTTGCTTCAATGCATTATTTTTCTTTGAAGATCTCTAATAAGTTGATATGTCGGTGATCATTCAGGGTTTCTTGCATCTATAGTAATATTTTCTCTGATTCTTTTTGGGGTTTTTTTATAATCTCAATTTCTAGATTTTCCGTAGGGTTTTCTTGGTTCATATTCATCCTTTCAACCTTAGCAATCATTCTAGGGAAATCCAATACTTCATGTTCCAAAGATTTGCAACAGAGGAAACTAGGTCTTCTACCAGGGCATTCCTTAGCTAGATGTCTTGGTCTTCTGCAACTGTAACAAAGGGTTAATCCTCTCTTTCCTTTAAATGATCCCCAGCCTCTCATGTACTGCACGCTAAGATCATGGTAGCTAACCTACAAAAAATTCTTTCTAGGGTCCTACATCCATTCGTTAGTCCAAACATTCTTTCTATGCATAGGTATAACATATCTTTCACTATTCTTATCAGATCTACTCATATCAAATCTTCTTTCTTCTATCAGTTCCCTAGTTTTCAAGCTAGGATAAATCTTATCAAACATACCTAGATCCATACTTTAGAAACAAAAATTCCCACTAATCTTATCTTCAATAGAGCACAAATATTCCAGATCTTAAAACTTTTCACTATTATTACCTTTATTAGAGCACAAAGCGTTCATATCTTACCTCTTTTCTTCAGATCGGACTTCTTTCTTTAGCACAAAGCTTCACAAATCAAGTAAAATACTGCGCACTAGAGCGATAGATCTATGCACAAAGATTTCACAATTTCAGGTCAGGTCTTTGCACAAAGCTTATTTTTCCTCAGTTCCCAGCAATCATAGTTTCAAGTCAGGTCTTTGCACAAAGCTTATTTTTCCTCAGTTCCCAGCAATCCCAGTTTCAGGTCCCGACAACGGAACCATTTGTTGGCACAGGGTAGAACCAGGTTTCAACGCTACAACAGAGAACCAACAAACCCCTGACTACTGTCCCTTTCGGCAACATTTTCGAAGCAGATGAAGTCTCACACGAGGTAGAGGCAGGGGTGGTTGCAGGACTCCAGTGTCTGCAACCTTAGCTGGGACACAGATATGTGATTCTAATCACTTAACAGAGCACTCAATAGTTATATTTATCAATATTCAGTTCTTAGTTACATCGCAGCTAAACCCTAATTACAATATAGCGTAGTATTCAACTATATCTAGCATCTAACAGCACTTAGCATGACAGAATAGATTAGATCTAGTAGATTCAAGAACTAAGAACATGTATATAAGTCAGATCTAACATCCATCCATATTATTAAGCACTAATCATCGACAGATCATTCATCTAGGTTAAAGAACTAATCAAATAAACAATTAAAAACATCAATCCATCACACATAGCAAAGCAAAACATCATATACATGGTTCACCCCCACCCTGGGGCTACGTCCACCAACTCTTTGTCTTCTTTGTTATCTTATTAAATAGGTTACATGCATAGAGCCTCAAAAACCCTACTCCACATAGGACAGGAGATCTACGCATCTCTCTAGATCCTCCTTCCCTGAGTAGATCTAAGCACGCAACCTTCCACGGCCTCTTACAATGACTTTCACTTATCTCTGCAAGTCTCACACAGTATGCACAAAGCACTTACAAATCTTGATCACACACATCCAACTCTAGCACTCAACCATTCATCGTCGTGTTCACTACATCACCTTAGCATCTATTTATACATACAAAATAGGCCTAAGCATGGGTGAACCCATGGGTCGACATTCCCATACCCATTACATAATCCCAAATCCCAAAAAGGGCCCTAAAAGGGGTTGAGATCCCGCGATCTCCGCTTCTTCTTGCACTCCACCTTCGACAGCCTATCGAAGTCCCAAAATTAGGTCAAACATGACCAAGAATCCTCAAAACTTGGTCAAGGGCCAATAGGAACTAAATGACTATAATGGAAATAACTGAAGTAAATTAAATGCTTGCAGCAAAAATTGTTGAAGCGAACTACATGACTACAACATAAATTTTTGAAGTGAACTTACACACTAATTATGGAGTGCCCCTTCATCTTGAGCAGCCAAGGAAGTGGTGCACACTTCCTGGTGTCCCAATTACTCTGTGTTTAGATCTGGAAGTGTCCTTGCTTCTACCAGTAAATGATGGAAATTATGATGCAATGTTGTTGTAAACATCCATTTGGTCTAAGTTGGTGTCTGTCCCTTTCAACCCACAAGATATAAAATATATTTTTGTTGGCAAGTTGTCCTGGTCTTGGAGTCAAGAATTTTATCAGCGATTATATGTGGCTGAACATCTGAAATGTTATCCGTGGGATGTGGAACTGGTGTTGTTTCTTCAAGGAGAGGTGGTTGAAATAGCTTGAGATTGTTAACATTAATCACATCATGGATTCCAAGTTGTTGATACGCATTCTCTCCCATGTGTTCCAAAACTATGTAGGGGGCATATCTGAGTGTATGCAGCGTATGATGTTTCCCTTTGAAGCTAGGCATGTCCATTAAGATCCACATATGATCTCATGTTTGAAATAACAATGGTGTGAATTATTGATCATGCCTCTGTAAGTTAGCTACTTCCTGAGTATGGCACTGAGCCAACATGTGGTTAAAATGTTGAACTGGTTGTTGTTCTTGTTCTTGATGTGAAAATCCAGAAGGAGAAAGAATATCTAAATGGTATGCCATCGGATGACCTCCCTGTTTAAGTACATCCCCATTGGTGAACTCAAATGAATCCTTCAAAATCTCAAAGGGATGATTCCTATCTAGAAAATAAAGAACCTGTGCAGAGCATAATGCAGTCTAAATCTAAGTGAAGTGGTGCCTAGCCTTTCCCAAAAACATATTGAGGTCATGGGAAATGAAGTGCACTTCCCAATGTGCCAAAATTTGTACTCGAGATGGATCTGATCAAATCCATGTTATGTCCAATATGAGTCCCGCATACGGAACTGATGTCCACAATAAGATTTATTCACCTGAATTGTATGTGTGCATAGTATCTTGAGAATGTTGCAAATGTGCTGAAGATTTTCTTCCCAAGAATTAATGAATACCAAGATATCATCAAGATAAATGACCACACACTTACCCAAATGACTTACTACATACCTGCGAACTTTATTGTAGTCATCTATAAAATCCATCTGTGTGAAGGAATAATCCCCTTGTAAGTGGTCCAATAAGTCCTCAATCTGGGGTAGGGGTAAGCGGTTTGTAATAGTAGCTTTATGAAGGGAACGATAGGTGGTCACTAGGTACCATTGTGAGTCATCCTTATTTTGTATAATAAAGGTGGGGGACAAACATGGTGATGATGAAGGTGGAATATGGATTGAATTCAAAATTTCACCAATTGGGTGTTCCATATTAGTAGCCTCTCGGAGAGAGATGTGATGGGATGGGGTGTTGGGTAAAGAAGCACCAGGAAATAGAACAAGTGTGTGCTCAATAGAGAGATATGGGGGACATCCTATGGTTTGGATGAAGACATATGCAAATTATTCAAGCGAGGGAGTTATGGAAAGAGGTACAAGAGTATTTTGGTTGTTTAATGGGGTGAACTAAGCACAAAGAGACCCATTGGTTCAGAATGACTTGATTAAGGGTCCCTTGGTTAATAATAGGTTGGGTGGATTTAAGAGCATAAGAAGTATGAACATAGGTACATCCCTTATGTTGCAATTGATATTGATGAGATTTGGCATGGTACACATCGTGCCAGGCATGTTGATAAGGAAGTCCTAATAACAATTCAGCACATTCCAGAGGGGAGGCATTGCATGTGATTGTATCCCGAAATGGGACAATGGTGAAGGTGACCACACAACACCGAGAAAATATGAGATGAGGGCTTCCCTTTTTTACCCATCCAAGTTGGTATGGTGTTGGATGCGAAGTAGTGGGGAGTTGGAGGCATTGTACCAGGTCTTGTGAGATGAGTTTCTTCTAGATGCCATTGTCCATAATGAGGGTGGCCAATTCATGTTTAATTTGGAAATTATGGGTGAACATGGGGACAATAGATTTTCTTAGTTCATTAGAGGTCATAAAGATGAGGGATGGGTCTACTTCGATAACATTATAAAGGGATACAACTTCAATAGATGCATGGGATTTAGGCGAAGCCATATCTGCAAACAAATTTTTTTTGGTGCACAAATTCTTAAGTGTGCAACAATCTATATAATAATGTGAATTGGTTTTGTGAAAAGAACACCAGGGTGAATTATGGGATGATTCGAGTGAGGTATGAGGACTAAAGGAGGGGATATTAGGTGAATTACCAGTATTAGAGGGTCCAGATCGAGCTTGAGGAGAACATATTTGAGGTACCACTTTACATTCCACGGCCAAGGCTCGAAGAAAATCCTTGTCCAGGAAAGGACTTTCGAACAAATCTACTTCATGACATATACTTAGAAATAAACCAAAATTGAACTTGACAATCAATACCTCTTCTGGATCAATGATGTGGAGTTGGATGCATAGTTTGCAAAAAATATCGATGTATCCAGGGACTAAATTATTGGCAAGTTTTCAAAGCTACAACCATATGGCGAGGAGATTCTAGCAATATCTCGGTGGGTAGAAGAACTCTTTGAGAGCATAGAAAAATCCATCCCACGTCATAATGTGTGGTGTATATCTCTCGACTAGGTCACCTCCGTCCACTATCTAGGAATAATTATCTAGTTGATTTTCAAACCATGTCTATGAAATTTCCTCGAGTTGTAAATCGGTGATATGAAGATTCATGTCTTATATCATCTCAGGACATGTACATAAGTATTTATAAAAACTGTGAAGCCAAGAATTGGAATTCTCACCATTCATTTGGCCCACAAACTTTGGTAATTGGAAGCATGTATCGAGATGCATGGGTGTTGGAGCTTTGCATTGTTGCAGATAGAGTAACTCTTGGAGATCCATTGTTAAATCCTTAATTGGAGTTGTGGTAGTGGATGTGAAATCCTCTGTAGATGGCTCTCTTTGCAGTGGCATAATTTTCATTCACCATGTATGTCGATGTGTCACTAGATGTTGCATGGAGAATCACTAAACTCCTTAGCACACTAAGAAGGCACCCGGTACCCTGAAGAGGGCATGTGGATAATGGTAAAAGATGAACATGTTGGAAGCCCTAAGGATGGTGCACTAGAAGTCCTAAGAAGGACGTCTAGCTCTGGAAAAAAAAAATTGGATGGCCTCTCCTCTCAATTTTGTGGCTGAGCAGAAGTTGACTTGGATCCATGCTCTGATACCAATTGATATGAAATTCAACCTGCAAACACGTAGTAGTACAGATATGAAACTAAACTACAGAGAGAAAAACAAAAGACGTGAGTTTCATAAAATGACCATCGATCCATTAAGTGAGAGAGTAGTGCCTTCTATAAGCAAGACGTATTTTTCCTTCTCATTATTAGTTTTTTTTAATGGAATTTGTTGAAGCATACTAAAGGCTTGTAGTAGAAAATCACGGAAATGAACTAAATCACTATAATGGAAATAACTGAAGTAAACTAAAGGCTTGTAGAAGAAATCGTTGAAGCGAACTACATGACTATAATATAAATTTCTGAAGTGAATTTCCACACTAATTATGGAGTGCCCCCTCATGTTGAATGGCCAAGGAAGTGGTGTGCATTTCCTGGTGGCCCATTCTACCTTTAACTCTACCAGATCTAGCATAGTCATTTTGCAGGGTACTTTAGATGTCGATATTTCTCCCACTACAAGGTCTATGGAAAAATAGAGATCTCGCTTAGGAGGAAATCTATGCACTTCCTCTAGGAACACATATTGAAATTCCCACGGCACTGGGTGATCCTCAATCTTCAGTTTATTATTATTTGTTGCATTGATTACTTGTATCAAATACAAGGGACACCCCTTTCATCTAAACTTATTGATTTGTAGTGTTGGTCCTCAATGATACATGATTTTGAATTCCTTGCAACACCCTCGTGTTTCCTTCACTATCTTCACATTCCAAAGTCTTGTCATGGAAGTTTAATTTTTCTTTATGGAAAACCAACCAATACATACCTATTATTACATCATATGACCCCAAATATAGGATATTTAAGGCTTCCTATGTATTCAATCCATTCACCTCAAACAAACATGGTTCAATCATTTTCGTTACCTTTTTCTTAGTTCTTGTGGATAGATGAACTAAACATGATTTTTCATGTTTTTTTCCTTTGTAAATCACATGCTTCAACAACTTGGGGTGAAACACAACTAAGGTTAGAACCAGGGTCAATCAAAATAGAAATGGTTTTTTTGGCAATTATACCTTCCAACTCCACCATAGAAGCTTGGTGGTCTTCTTGTCGATTCGCAATAGATGCAAAGATTCGTGGCACCTTCCTAGCCACATCATTAATAGTAGTAGACTCCTAAACATGGTGACCCCTTTTATTGTCATGTTGTCTATGAAGGAAGTCCCTCAAAAAATGTGCATCTCCACAACCCCGGGATTTTAGAGGTCATTTGTTCTACTCCTCTACCTTTTCCCTTACTTGCTATGTTGACCTATTCCCACTTTGAGATGGAAAATTATGCTAGTGCATAATTCTAGTCGGATGAATGAAATAAGCACCTCTTTTTTGGATCTTTATATTGGGATGATTTAAATCCCTTCTTCTAAAATCTAGGCTTATATTTTCTCTTACAATCCTTAAGAGGCTCATGCCTATGCTTGGATTGGTCATAACAACGCTTGGCCTTTCTAATGGTGTTCTCTAATGTATTATTCTCATTAAACTCAATCCTATCTTGGTAGGACTATGGTAATACACTAAGGACATGTTGTATCCTTTATTTATCATCCTTGAGGTACGTAACATACCTCAAGAACTGGAAGAACCTCTTGGCATAAGCATCCATGGTAAGTTGTCCTAACTTATGTTAGTGGAACTCCTTAATATTACCATGATAGTACGTTTTTGATAAATATGTCTTCGTCAACTATTTCTTGAATTTTTTCCAGGTCATCTTACTTTTCCTTTAATCCCTTAACAACCTCGAGGCCTTCCCACCATATGGAATCTCCTCCGTTCATATTGAAAATGGTTATCTTTGCCTTTATATTTTATGAATAATTATGCACTCAAAAATACTACCTTGATTCTAACAACCAATTTTCCTCTAATTCTTCTCCTTTCTTGATTTCTCTATCAAATATAGGCAGTTCTTTCTTCTTGAATTCTTCTATCAAAGAACTTCAAGAGTGTCTCTTCTTCTTCTTCTTCTTAGAAACACTTGACCCAATGTCATTGCTAGACAACTCTTCTGTAGTGGTATTTCCACTAGATAACTCTGTGGAAGTATCTCCTTTGGCTCTACTTATCCTAGTATCCCTATGCCTTTTCTTGGAAAAAATCCTTCCCACGTTACTATGAGCTATCCCATGCTTCTGAATATCTGATGGGATTCGTAGCTTCTTTGATTATTTTTATTATACATTTTTAATAGTTGGACCTTGTTGCAAGTGCTTTGAATTTTAGATAGACTATGCAGTAGTATTGCATTTAAATCTACCTACTCAGCTTGAGCACCCATAAGCCTCTCATAGTCTTCTTTCAAAATCCTTACTATGGATACCAAATCTGGAGGGGTTTCTCTAGCCCTCCTTCCATGAGATTCTTCATCTCGGAAATGTGAGGTTTCATCCATATTATGCACATCATTCACTTCTATTTTTCCTTCTCAGTATCTCCCATGTGTTGAAAACAACAAGCCACTATTGGCAAATCACATCTCAAATAATATGCAAAAAGACTCTTGGCCTTATAAAGACATCAATTTTCATTAATAGTCCCAACCCAGGAATCTATTCTTGTTGTCAATCATGTTCAGGTATTGACATTAGCACTCATTATCATAGTTAATTCATTCAACAATAAAACATAAACTTTCATCATGTAAGATATTGTGAAATTAATTCATTCTTGGTGGCTCATTCAAGCCTAGAGTTTGAAATCTTCTTTGATACTCCTCTATAACACACATGACCCCCTAAACCCTGCTTAGGCTAGTGGGATGTCAAAATTTCTCTTTCCACTATGACTTTGATATCAGGTTTAGAACCACAAGTGGAAACCTACTCGCGTGGAGTGTTCCTTCGTCGTTCTATGCAATCTAAAACGGGTTCCAGACCTATTAGAATGGCCTCCTAAGGTCTTACGGGATTTACCCTTCCCATGTCCTCAGTTCTACATGGATGCCACATGGACTCCTCCACATCACCTACATCGATGGATATGTTAGAAAGTGCATTTTGTGGCACTGACATGTCCCACTCCCATAGAAATCCTTTGACGGAAAGAAACTACGAAATCCAGGAGATAAAATCACTCAAATGAGTAGCTCTATCCCACTTGGATCGGGTCAATTCAATGGATGGCAGTGAATCAAATTCTCCCTCAATAGGAATATAGATTAAGCAACCCCAACCTTCTCTTCCAATCCATTATTTTCGATAGCCTCACTCCCAAAAAATCCAATGATCAGGAACCGGGGAAAATAATGATCCTGATTTACTCAGAACCCCCAAACATCATGATAGCTAGCGATATTTCCTATTTATTCCCAATCGCTCTCCAGGTGGGGTCCACAAATATATCTATGACTTCATCGAGTGGACTACTTGGCAACTCAACAACCCACGTCCACTTTGGCTCTCGCCACCGGAAAAATACCTCCTTCCACAACCTCATGGCTTCTTTGAACAATGATTTCTGAATTGGGGTTTTCCAATGGATTTGATGGTCATCAGATCCAGATATCTCTCAGATATTACACCCGCTCGACGGTTAACCAAACTCATGACTCCAACAAGCTTCTCAAATCGGCTAGACCCATGAAGAAATCAATGTCTCATATCTCATTGACCGACTCACCGAAAAATATCTGGCTCTAGTCTTTTCAGAATTGCACCTTTAGGATTTCTTCATGGGAAGTTCCTTCTGCTCATTCTTTGTGGATCTTTCTGAATGACACATTTTTGGCATAGTGGATTAACTTACGATGGATCTATAGTCCAGATTTCGTCGGTCTAATCTCTCGATAAATCGATAGCTCTTGTTGACTTGGAACTTTCCCATCAGAAATTTCACCTTGGCACTGCTCCAACATTTTTTTGAAAGGTTCTCCTTTTGAAAGGATTTCTCCGAAGCCCATATCTTCGATGAATGGCTAGGATAAAAATTTTACCTCAGATCTATGGCTGAGGTTCTCTTAAGGTTTGCTCAAGTATTTCAACAGGGTTACAGGGCATAGCAAGGCAAACAGACTCTTCACCTTCTTGGCATTGATACGAAGTTTGTAAGCATGACTCTTCATACCTTTGTCCCTCACCCACAACACACAGTTGATGCATCCCAATAGCCCCCGAAGTGATGATTTTCCCATCCTGCAAACTTTCCATTCAACGACTTCGGTAAAATTTATGGTTATAAGCCTCCCTCAAACCTATCATTCACAGTTACCACAGACAATCAATTAATCCTAGGAAGAATCTCATGTACAAACATTATTCAGATTTCAGCATTAAAATCAACATGATAAGACTTCCTTTCACAACATAATACAATTCATATTCATTAACACAATAATTGTCAGATATATTGAGGAAGCACTTATTTGTTTCAGTTCAAACTTTAGTCATCTAATTGATTGAGGGTGAATGCCTTTCCATCCAATTGTAGGCTATGTTGCACCTTTTCTTTCTACAACAATCCACCCTTGTGCCAGACCATGATACCATCAAATAATTCTCTCACAAGTTGGCTATCAAGTTAAGGATTTTGTCAGGAAGGTTACTCTCCTTCACTACATTGGAAACAACATAAATCCCCTCTTCCCACTCAGCCTAGGACCTCCACAAGCTTACCAGGTGCTTTCCCATCCAATTTTTTTCTACACAAGGGAGTCCCTTCACTGCTACATATTCCCTCAGCACCCTCCCTTTACCAAATTTGATTTCTTTCCAGTAAGCACCAACCCACAACCCTCTTCACTCAAGTCTAGATCTGGTTATTCTCTGTTCCAATGTTGACCATTAGTGTTCTAGGTAAGATTCCTCTTTTATTCACAAAAACTTCACAGTTCTATCTACTTCGATCTGGTGTGTGTGCTCTATGTTGATCCCTCTTGCACCTTTTCAATACCACACTACTTTCACACCTTCTCCTTCCCTGCCTCATTTTTTCTATGCCTCTTCCTTTCCCAATATGGAACATTCTTCCTTCCCCTCGGGTTCCTCAACTTGTTATGTCAAAAGAATCCCCAGGGTCAAGTTCCCAAATTTAAGGGGAACTTCCAGGGTACTTTTGGATGACATATTTAGTCGACCCCATCATTATTCCAAGTACTTTTCATGAAGGAAATCATAACTATCACAACCACCCGATTTGATTCCATTAATGGGATTTCTTGTGAAGAGGGTGAACAAGGTACTTCAGACAAGTGTAGGTTATGTAGGTGTAGGTTGTGCTTCTTGGAAAGCTTCCTATTTTCTTCACAAAAAAATCTCAATTTCCCCCTCACCAATTCCCACTCGTGGTATCATGGTCAGTACTACAATGCTTCCCCTCAGTGATTTGGTAGGCATTTTCATTAAACATAAAACTCAATTACAGTGTTCATCAATTACAATTGATGAAGTCTTAAGCATACAAAATTGGGGTAAAATAGGGTGTTACATAGTGAATGTGCGTTGAGTAATCATTATTATTCAAGGAAAACCATGCCACCTAATAGTCTATAAGGGTGCAAATTTTCACTCTTGCCAAATGATTATGGGTCTTGCACCATTAACCCTTTTCCTTATGTCCAATAAATATGAGCACTTATGTCCATTAACCCTTTCCTAAATTCCCTTTACCACCTATGCAACATAAGCATAACTAAATCCATACCTACATGGCTTCCATCAGCTTATCTAATGTTACCTGATTAGTTAGTGTTATGAAATCTTACATAATCCCTTCACTAGCATCTTGATCAACACTTTCTCTTTTCCTTATTTTTTCTTCACAAAGTTGACCATCATGTGCAATAGTATCATCAATGTTGGGTATAAATTGTAGCAATGGTGTAAAAAATATACTAATCTAATCATTCTGAATTAGATCCATACAAAAATGAAATTAGAATATGAAAACAATATCCTATATGTGCTCTACAAAGCTTCAAACCCTCATTTATTCATGTGACAATAAATAAAATAAATAAACTACAAAAATATACATGAACAAACATTTTGAAAGAATGCAAAGAATGTCTCCATAACCAATAGAAATATCAAAGATATCACCTGGGGAGTATACTTGTTGAATATGTGACTCCAAAGTCTCCTCCTTGGGTTGGCTCTTGACTTACTTGATGTGTGTAGAGCCCCTCCTTGGTTGAATGAGAAAGTAAGCATGAACACAAAAAACGTTTATCAAGAGGAAGGAGTCCTCAAGATCTCTGGTGTGATTTTGGTAGCATGTACATGCTATGGATGGATGGAGGGAGGGAGGGAGGGACCTGAAGCCTTTATTTATAAGAAAAATAGTGGTTAAACCCATTTGACATGGTCATAAAATCTTTTTTAAATATAACCAGGTCAAGGCTAATAATAGAAATTAGGTTTTAGAAATGTCCACTTATAACTATTTTCCCTTTCTAGAAAATTTGAGTCAGAAACTATAAAAATTGTTATTTTTACGAGCCAGTGCAACTTTTGGGGGTACTTTCCACATTGATGGTGCACTTCTTAAGGTTTTATCTATGATATCCCTAATGGGTCAACATCAATATTTGTCCCAACAGATTTTGGAGGTCTAGTGGAGGTGGGAAATGAAGTGAAATGGATGGTAAACATGTTAATAATGGTGTTTTTTTTTTTCAGTTGAAACATGTGGAAATGTCACAAGTGAACAATTTTTAGGTTTCAAAGTTGCTCAAAAAATAAACAGTATCCATTTTTAGGTGATCAAAATCAACATCTTCAACCATGCTATCATTATTTTTAAACCTTGGTTACATAATTACATCAATATTATTTAATCATCATTCCATACTCATGGCATATGTAATCAACATACAAATTTTAACCAATATGAAATGTCACATATATACTCAGGAAGGTATTTATGCACCACTAATTATCTCTCCATGTGCTCACTTGTGCATATTTATTTCAACAATTTAGTCTATTGCATTTCCATCTTACGTATGCCTTAAAATCATTTAAACATGGTGCCTTTCTTAATATCAAGAAATAGAAACAATGCAACAAGATGAGAGTGAACATGCATTCCTTCCAACTCTTTTGCATAACATGGAATTCCACATCATAGTTAATCCCATTCCAAAGGCTTACTGCAAATAACATTGTGGATCATTAGCTATGATTTTCTCACCCAATTAGTAATTCACTATATGCATAAATATTTACAGTGACTAATTGTAAATCATACAATGCTACTTCATATAAAGAAAAGAAATTTAAACGTGAGAAAAAATCCCTCATTGTCATGGTTTCCTTGTCCACCATGTTCACCATTTTTTGCTACAAAAAATTTCCTAGCATCTTATAGCTTACTTTGATTTCTTGAGTTGTCCTCAAGTACCATTTGACTATGGCAACAATCTTTTATATTATTTAAGTTTCCTATGCATTATTTTCACTTCTAGGAATTTTTTTTCCATCCTTGAGCAATTTATAGTCATGCCCAACTTGGCCATTCCACATTTCAAACCCATGTACCATATTGTTATTACATATTTAGCATTTTCTACCTTTTCTGGAAAATATCTCCCCATCTTTACTTTATATAAATTTTCCAACACTTCATAGTGCTACAGTTAATTCCATTCCAACTTCATATAGGCTTCTTCAAGTCCATTCCCCTTTCCACATACACCAAACATAATCTTTCCACATTCGATGCATTATTTATACTTCCATTCTGAAAGTAACCACAATGACTTATGTTCTTCTTTGATTTTCTATCGATTATATCTATTTGAAATGAACTCAATGTTTTATGTCTTTGTATCATACCAACGATTTCTAATTAGCATTGGAATCATTTCCTCGATGCTGCAATATATTTTAACAACTTGAACATCCATCATCCCACATCTAATTCCCTTATATTTGGTTATATTTAAGATTTGCTCAATTATGAATTTTTCCTCTTCACTTCATTGGATCTCTCTCTACAACTTATACTATGTCCTCCAAGACAAATCCATTGAATAGAGTGTGTTATTTCTCCATTAGTAGTTTCCCAATTGAGTAGAAGTTCATTATTTTCTTCACCTTCTTTACACATATATAATTTGCTAGTTTATAACCTACAACTCTTCCAAACATACATACAATTTACCACATAGATGGTTCAACCATCACATGGTTCATTCATCACTTCATGCATGTTCTATCTCTCTTAGTATTTTTCTTTACCATACTAGGATTCCATAATTTCCTCCTTTACATTTATGCTTTGAAACCTACAATGTTTCAATTCCTTTCCTTATCTCAAGGTGGTTAGGAACTTACATCCTTATTTTTATGTATATTAATGCCATTCTTTACCTACTAGTTTGTTCCATGATCCTTATTCATGTCATTGTTACTTATCTCTACACAATAACCAGCTATAATGATCATGACTTCCACATCTCTTCTCTACATGCTAGCATCTTCCATACTCTTGCTAAATACTTTCTTGTGGAATACAATATTGGAATTCAATAACTAAGAGCTCAAATGGATCTTTTTTACAATTCATATTGCAACTCTCGATCACAATAAATACCCTATATTTCTTATTCAATAAATTAGCAACCATTATTGGTCCAACCTTCAACCTGCTAGCTAATATTCACCTTGGAATACCATGATTTTATCCATCCAATTGTGCCACCACACCACTAGGAAAGCACCATCGTGAAGTATCTATAGTAATCCTTAGTAAATTTCACCTCTAGTACACTCCTATATCATGATACAATTATTTTCTCAAGTTTAAGATACTTTGGAGATTATGCATATTGATAATTGCATTGTTCAATCAATCCTAAAGGCTATGTTCCTCCAAATTTTTGAAACAACCAGATGCATATTTCCAAATAATGATTTGTTAGAATCATATTCCTCTTTATTACCTTTCTAATGACTATAACAATTCTCAAATATAAGATTGGAGATAGAAATTAAAGCTCTTGGAAATTACCACTTCTATCCACCTTTTGCACTTTCTTTAATGATTGTAATCAAGGCTAGAGACCTACTTCATCCACATCTAGAAGAAAATCTAGTGAGAACCAAGAATTTTTTTTATACTAGGCATTGATAATACCTCTAATCATGATTACTCACAAATTTTCATATCAATACTCTGGTGCTTAAGTCATTGTCTACATTAATGTAGAATTGTCAACTTTGCCCTTTTTGCACTTTGTCTAGACTGAAATTTTGATGAAAAATGTTATCTTTCAAACAAAGAAAAACTAGAAAAACTTCACTAGACAAAGTTTTCAATAATGTTGAGGAGATAAAATGTTGATGATGAAATTTTCCCATATTTTTCATCTTGGTTCCCTTTTCGTCCATTGACAGTTTAAAAAACTACTAAAAAGTCTCCTAGAATAGTGGATTTGATCCAATTTCTTAAATTGCACTCCAAAACCCTTGGAATTTGGCCAAATCCTCTACTGGGTTTTTTGGTGCCTATTTGTTTTCTACACTATCCAAATTTTATACTCAACTGAGCTTCTAACAATGAGAATCCTCTTATTCTTTGAAAACCACTAATTTCCATATTTTTCGTAGTTTCAAGAACTACTAAAATGTCTCCTGGAATAGTGGATTTTATCCTATTTCTTCAGTTTCACTCCAAAACCCTTAGAATTCATCCAAATACTCCATTGAGTTTTTGTTCCTACTTATATTCTACATTATCCAAATTTTATACTCAATTGAGCTTTTGATAGTGAGTACCCTCTTATTCTTTGAAAACCACTAATTTCCATATTTTGAGATGGAAACCCTCCTCACTAGATATTTTATAACCCTTATCACTACGGACTTACACCTAAAATGACACCTCAATCTGAACGTATATGTCCCTATTATGGCCAAAATAGGATTTTGGCTCCACAATTGTTTTATTTATTTATTTTTTAACCAAATTTTTATTTTGAAGATGTGGAAATGGTGGTACACACACGTTAGTTTTTTATCTAGACATGTCATCATTCTTGACCTCTACATCACCTCCTTCATGTTGATGTGGCACTCGTCTACATGTTTCTTTCCATTCCTTTGTGTTACTATATATATATATATATATATATATATATATATATATATATATATATAACCATGGATTGTTGATACTGAGAGGGGGTGAATCAATATCAAGTACAATTTAAAACCTTTTTCAACTTATACTTAAACCACTCAATTATATCCAATGAGCAATGAACAATGGTATAAGAGTTACACCAATACACCACAATACACCATGCACAATAGATGAGAAATAATCAATAGTTATTGTTCAAGGGAAGTAATGACTTCCAAAGGTAGCTACAACTTCCAAATGTAAAGGGAGGGATGAACCTCTAAGAGGAAGATACATGTTGGATTACTGAGAGGGGGGGTGAATCAGTAATAGAGCAATTTAATCATTTTTAACGATATAATCCAAGTGTTATATCAATGTATCATTATCATCCAATAACTGCAGAGTAAATAAGCAATGAACAACTAAACAATCATACACATACACAGTACACCAGTGTTTTACGTGGAAACCCAAAGCGGGAGAAAACCATAGAATTCTTTATCTTATATGTCTTGAAGAATTACATTCATTCCAAGCACCAACTTCCTTTGTTTTCCAGCTGCAACTGGAAGGAGGCTCCAACCCCCTTGTTTCTCAGGCTACAACCTGAAGGAAGCTCCAATTCCCCTATTCTCTAGCTACAACCAAAAGAAGGCTACAACCCCCTATGTTCTCCGGCTACAAACGGAAGGTGGCTACAACCACCTGTACTTGCTCCATCCAACTGCCCTGACATATAAGTAGAATGATGGAACCACTGTCACACTATCACTGTGAGATATGCTGTTATAAACCTGTACCAATCAACATGCACCAAATAACCTATACCAATAACCTAAACCATGCATCAACCATGCATAAACCTGTACCTCAAACTGTAATCAACCTGTAACATAAAAAATTGCATCAAACATGCACCAACCTGTACCAAACAAATTGTAATCAGCATGTACCATAAACAAGTGCATCAACCATGCACCAACCTGTACCTCAACCTGTACCTTGAACAAGTGCATCAACCATGCACCAAACCTGTACAAATAACCTGTCACAACAACTTGTCCAAACAACCTATCACAACAACCTGTCTCATCAATGTTATCAACCAAATCAGATCTACTCACCAAGATAAATTACCAAGACAACTGATCTAAAATAGAAGGTTGACTTGTTATGCTATGCAAGAACCCTCTACTTCATGAAATAAAACTTTAGAGGACCTTGTTTCATGTGTTAAAATATGCAAGATAAACTTATGTGTTAAGTTCATGTATCTTCTTGTAAATGCTTATGTGTGAGGATATGTTCTTTTAAATGGTTAAATATGTACTTTCAATAAATACACAGCAACATAACTGGCAGCAAATAAACCATCAAACTCACAACAAGAACAAGCTGATAAAGGATTTCACCCCCCTCCGGGCTACATCTCCTTGAGCCTCCATCAATGGACTTGGCTCTCTGGGATTAATTTATCAAAAGTTCTTTTACAAGCTTCTGCTCAACTCCAATGGAAAAACAGACTGTACCATTGAGATCAGAACACATAAAAACCCCAAAAATGACTAATAAAACTCTGAAAACGGATCATGGCTCATCCGAGCATGACCTCTTCTACATGTGGCCATAAGCTTCCCTGAGATTCTCTTTGTCAAAAACACCTATAAAAGTCCTCAAAAGCCTTTGAAACCTGTCCCAATGTGTTCAAAGCATATTAATTAGCCAAAAATGATTATTCAATCACAGAAAACAAACATAGGCTCACCAAACCATGTCCTCGATCAATGAGGGCTTCAAGCTCCCTGGAGCTTGCTGAAAATTCAATGGTGAAAAACTTGCAGAAGAAGTCTTCAAATGGCCTTGATAATAGTACTAATGGATTCAGCATGTCCAAAAACCCCTAGCTGGGCTTTTACGGCACCTCAATCGGCCAAAAGATGAAGAAGTTAGGTCTCCTCCATTTTCCTCCTTCAACCTTGCTGAAACTGGTTCGTCAAAATGCACCCTTGTTAAATGAACCTGGCTCACATGCATTATATGGCGTAAAAACCCACCACCGGGCGCAACCGCGCCAATGGTTCAAACCGTAGAATGGTTAAGGGCGTGCCAGCCCCTAGCCGCCTCGGCACCAGGGCATATGGCGCATGTGACCTCGCGCGAATTAAAAAGGTGGTTAACCCATTATAACCGTGCAACTTCTTTGCCGCTCTCCGGTCATATGAAAAACCACGAGCCATATGAAATAAACCCCCTGCGCTTTATATACAATAATATGGGTTACAATATGGTTATATGGTATATAATACAAATCGTGTGCGGTTAATGCAATGGTCATATGTTACATAATGAATCCATGGGTCGGGGCTAGGCCCCGGCCCGACCTCCCTCCGTTTGGAACTTTAAACAAACATAAATACATTTGCCACCACATAGTTAACAAGAACCATGCGGCAGCACATTGGTTAGTGGAGGTTTGTTAGAGCTTTGCATTGTGGGGGAGGTCCGGGGGTCGAACCCCGCGGACTCCCCATAACATTTTACATATAACCAAAAACTAAATAATGAGTGACACGTGGCACCCACCGATTGAGCCACATGTCCTCATACCATTTGCCCATAAACAGACACATGTCAGCTCTTGACTCGCCATCCATCAACCAACCGACATCTGCCACGTCACCCCTGTACGGTTGTACGGTCCTGCCACGTCAGACCGTACGGACTGTACAGACTGGTACAGTCAGCATCAAATTTTTTTCCTGTTTGGCTTGACGAACAGATCACGATATCTTCTCCATACAGAGTCCATTTGATAAAGTAAATATACCGCCGGAATCAAGAAGACGAGACGAACGCAATGGCATTGTTTTCGTCGCATTCCGAGCACTTTGAAATTTGAGCAAAATTTGATCCCTGATCCAGATTTTGATCACACCTTCCCACTGAAAGGCTTTTGGACCCACAAAAGCTTATGATTATCTGTCTGCTTTCAATTTATATCAAAATCTTTTCGACAATCACCTGAATATTTTGACATGTCGTGCACTGCAACTGGCTATGTCCTTCAACCACTGTTCTCTGGCTGCTGCTGACCCACTGTTCTCTCTGTGCTTGGAAGACTGCCAACCTTCCCACTGAGAATCAAGTCCCTCTTTCGAACTCTTTAACGTCAACAAAATCATCTCTCCAATGGCTGCAAAAACTTTCCTGCGACATCTTGTCACAAGCCAAGAAAACCATCAATCTTGAAAACAAATTATACAAGACTGAAAAATGATGCCAACAAAAACTGTCGCATCCTGTACTTCATCAAAGCACATGGCGTTTTCTTGCATCATGGTGTACTCAAAATCAACTTACAAGTCAACAAACACCATCGACTAAACATAAGTCGAAAAACATAATCGACACAACATAGTCGTCAGAAAATCATCAACACCAGTCGAGACTCATTTGAAACATCTCAACCTTCCAAAACGACAAGTCGACAAACATGATACATAATCATGTAAAAAACATGAATCACTCATGATGAACCATCACCAGGGTCACTGCTTATACATACACAAAAACAATTGCATGTGCATGATTCTTCAACTCTCCTTCCAGTACAAACATAAGTACATAACCCAAAACATGTGGGTACATAAGAGTTGAACATGAAAAAGATAAATGGTTGCAACAAGTGAACATCATATCCATCTTTTACATCCTCCTGGCGAAGTTATGCAACAAACAAAATTGCCTTCAAAATGAATTGCATTCACATGCAAATTGCATCATGCAAGTTGTGATAAACTGCTGCAACTTATCATGCTTCCCATAAATGCACACATAACGCTGAAAAGTGCATTTATAACAGAAAATGCAAGCGTTACTTGCTCAAGAAATCCAACCATTTCTTACCAAGCCAACTCAACGGTGACTTTTTTCTGCTGAACATCGTCCTCTTGTGAATCATCTTGACTCACATCGATGATGGAATCTCCTTTTCCATTCTTGCCAATCTCTTTATCCAACTGCTTCTTGTGCTGTGGATGAGTGGTTGGATGCAACGCCCAACATTGGTCAATGAGATGACCCCGCTTCTGACAATGAGTGCAAATCTTTTGCATCCTCTTTTCATGCTGTCTTTGCTTAGAAAGTTTCCTGAAAGTGGTTAATCTTTTCCAACATTTTGAAACATGATGGTTATGTAAACCACAATATGTACATGGATACTTTCTTCCATTTTTACATATAAATTTATCATGCTTAACATAATCAAATGCAATTGAATGATAAGCAGAATTATACCTTGAACATTCACCTTTATCGCCTCTTTGAGGAGGTGAATCTGAAGAGTTACAAGCTCTCCTTTGAAGACCATCAACAGTGTTCTTGTCCTCATCACTGTCACAACTCTTTCATTTCTCACATTCGCATTCATCCTGAACACAAGCCTTGCATGCTGGATGGATTGAACTTTCAACAAAAGTTCTTGAACTTTCACCTTTAAAGCCTTCTTGAGGAGGTGAACTTGAAACAAAGTTTGTTCTTGGAACCTTTTCCCTTATTTCCTCGACTTTGGAATTTGCTCCATTAATTTGTTCATATCCAAGCCCACAATACTTAGGTCTTTCTTCAACAACAATAGGCTCAACAATGCCTTGTGCATGCTTGCCCAAACCTCTACCTTCATAGCCCATTTTTAACAATAACTTGGACCCTATTCCTCTTGTGTGATTTTCAAAACCACCAAAACA
>ML783528.1:303602-328420 GCA_009831015.1 Picea engelmannii | reverse complement strand
TGTAGGTACACGCGGGTTGTCTTGGGTCAGCTAGCGTGTACACGTGTGCAGTAATGGAGCAGGGCACGTGGGCCTTTATAAAAGGGGTTTTTAAGAAGAGTTGTTCAGCAGTGTTTTGGCAAAGAAGGAATCTGAGATGGCCTAATGCCAGGTAAGAATGTCTGGTGAAAATTAGAGTTATAACACAGTGGTTAAACTGTACTGAAGGTAACATGCTCTGATACCAATTGTTGATATTGAGAGGGGGGTGAATCAGTATCAAGTATAATTTAAAACCTTTTTCAACTTATACTTAAACCATTCAATTATATCCAATGATCAATGAACAATATTATAAGAGTTACACCAATACACCACAATACACCATGCACAATATATGAGAAATAATCAATAGTTATTGTTCAAGGGAAGTAATGACTTCCAAAGGTAGCTACAACTTCCAAATGTAAAGGGAGAGATAAAAATCTAAGAGGAATATACAATCCTCCAATATCAAGATAGAGTTGAACTCTCCATCCTTGCCCCTTCCTTCCACCCAAGAATATATGAGAGATAATAAAACTTTACAATAGATCATCACCATCAACCAACCATCACATAGAACCTGATAATGCTTCTTGAGAATTCTTAAATTTCTACAATTCTTCAATTCTTGGAATACTTTGATCCTATATATAATATTACTCAATGTATTCTCTGAAACTTGTCCAAGTTTCACTCCTGTAATCCTCCCCAAAAATAAGTTATAGAGAGAATGGTAGACCTTGTTCAATTTTGGTTTATTCAGGAGATCGAACTTGTACAGAATGCCTCACGCTCAATATTTAACATCATATTCTAAAACTCGCACATAAGAAACCAAAGTCTGTACTCTTTCCAATGCAATTTTTTCCACTCCATTTGGATTCACTATGAAGAAGTTATGATTGTTTTACCCAGAACACCTGTTTATTGACTAGCTTCAGGACTGGTCAAAAACCCTATCTTCCACAGAGTGTATCTCCGTAATTATAGAGAATCAAGAGTTGAAACTTTTACCACAGGTACCTTGATATGTCTTCTCAATACCATAGAAATTTAACCATCTGAATCATTCTAGAACAAAAGTTATAGTGAAAATGGTAAGATGACTTGAAAATAACATACCTTAGAACACATCACCAAAAGACTTCATCCTCCCTTGAAATCCGGCCTTCTTTACTTTTGATTTCCTATGAAATTTGACTTGTGTTTCAAATGAATGTATAATGATATTTATTTATAAAATTTATGTCACTTCCTTTTAACATTAGGGCTGACCTGACACTTTCTTATTTTGTAATTCTTTTCTTTAATTATCTTGAGGGCGTACATTTACTTACTTCTTCAATTCACTTTGTCATCTTCAAAAATTCATTTCTCTTCAACCATGAGGATCCATGTGACGTGCCACATACCACCGAAAACAACATGATGTATACTATCCATCCATGGTTGTTGTATTTTCATGTGCATTTTCCTTCATGTCCAAATACCTTCATCAATCTTGTGGTCCAAAACCCATGACTAGGGTTGACATCAATGACAACAACCAATCTTCCAATAGAATTTTCTCCACCTGGTACTATATTTTCAGCTAATGTGATCGGGGCCCACCTTATTGTCCTTTGGTCCATATGTTCTTGTGATGGTGATTAATATTGGACATATTGCAGTCATCTATCGATTGAATAGGTTGAACCCACATGTTCTTAAAGGGCACCCCCTCCTCTGCAATCCAAAACCTCTAAGGCATGTGACACTTCCACAATGATTGTGGAGAATCAAGTTTGGTTTCCAATACTATAACATACCTAGTACCCTTTGTCAATTGTTGAGGAATATGGGGTACTTCTTGGAAACAAAAATTTTATATTTCTCTTCTTTCTATGATACCATAATCCCTTCATCCTTGTTATTGATGAACGATTTCATGCAACATGACAATAATGATTATGCATTTATATAATTATTCATTCAATGCTACAGATGCGGATGATTTTCATGTAAAAAAAGCAGTAATCAACGAATAGCATACACATCATTAAATTCAACATAAGCATAAATAATCCATTAACACTTATCTTTTGGAATTTAAACACCAACTAGATGGAGGTGAAGCAAGGTCCACCCAATCATAGGCTCTTTGTTTCCCATACTCTTCCTACAATAGAACCACCCTCGAGCTGATACTATGAGTCCATAAGGACAAATTTATCCTATGGATGGGTCTAGTCCTTTCACAAAATCAAATTCCCATAATTTCCACAATTTGTAAACTCTAACATCAATTCCAATTCACCAAATCTATTTCCCCTTCAACCTTCACAACCCAAGGAATGGGATCCCCTTCTCTTCCACATAGTCCCTCAAGCTATCCCACTTCCCTCCAGGGTTCCAGCATGGGTTCACCAAGAAATATCTCTACTACGGACTCCATGAGTTTTCAGTTGTAATGGAGTTTCCTCAATGGAAGTATTTTCCTCATGCACGTGGGAAAAAATCCCCACATAATAATCATAACAGACATAATCATCATTTTATTACAATCATGGAAGCTTAGGCTCCCCCAACAATTTCCCAAGCAAGAATTATGGACACCTATCAAGAATCTTGGGTTTTTCTTTCATGATATCAACTAACCATTTGGCTTTCTAACAAGCCTACATACTTCACTTGGAAACTCACTCCAAGGTAATAATGATAATATATGAGAAAAAAGATTTAGGATAATATGAGATAAAGGATTTGGGATTAGGAAAAAAATATTGCTATTCACTTTAGCCCCACTTAAGCCCCTAAGATCCCTCTCATTCATCTCTTATGGAATCATAGCCCCCATGTTTTTCCCTTCTCCATCTGCAATTGGGGATGTATACTTTTATTATTCAATGTAAAATTTATATACTTACATAATTGTTCAGCTCTAGACCTTTTATCATATACTTATATGTACATTTCCAATCTAGGGGTCAAACTGGGGTGTTACATTCCTCTCCCCATAAATTTTGTACCATCCTCGGTGCACCTCACCATGCATATTTTTAGCACTATATTTGTTCTTATCAAAGATATGAAGGTTTGTTGAAGTTTATAGGTCGAGATTGGACGAGTTAGTGGAAAAATGGCGAGCTTCTAGAACCTCTCAGACAAAATTTCCAAGTTATTTCAAGGCCAATTGAGGAACATGGAAGCAAATCCATGATTTTCCATGCCTAAGGAAACATTTGAGTCCTCGGCTGATTATAGGAAGACAAAAATGGCTTATCGTGCCCAAAGTGGACATACATTTTCTAGCCAGAGAGCTTATCACGGGATCAAGGTTTAGGAACCAAGGGCTAGTGAACCCGCGGGACCCTGCTAATCAAATGATTTTCAAGTGCGACTGGTCAATGATCCAGAACTCATCGCATGCCCAAACTTTTATATCAACAGTCTAGATGTGTCACAAATCGATCATCGATCATTCTGACGACAAAACCGTCGTTGGTGAAATGCAATGAGATTTCACCTCAGGGCGAATTATCTCCTAGGGTCGACGACGATGACATCATCAATGAAATGCACAAATGTTCCCCACCATGAGTTATCTCTTGGGGCCGACGAAAATGTCGTTTCCACGTCAACCTTACACGTTGATCCAACTCAGCATGCCACCAAGGATACATAGAGGGAGAGATGATAGCATGGTATGCCAATGGAGCACTATCGGAGCCAACCAGCAGCTACCACATGGACATGGGGAACCTGCCATATGTCCAGGCCAACATCTCAAAAATGGGTAACACATGTCTTGTCCTCCCTGACAAATTAGAATCATCATGGACCATTATAAGGCTGCCATGTTTCCAGGGTCACATCGGCATGAATTTGTCAAGGCCTTAGCCGATTTTGGTTCTTGGTCAAGCTAGATCAACGGATCTCCTTTTTTTTCGACGAGAGATCAATGATGGAGGTTGATTCATCAGAGTGAACCAAATATATCATTGAACAATCCTTGATCATTCTGATGACGGCGTCGTCGTTGGAAATATGAAATGAGAATTTTACCCCAGCATGATTTATCTCCCAGGGCCGACGACAACGTTATTGCCACGTCAGCCCTTACGCATAGATCCAACCAGCAACTTCCACGTGGACATAGGGAACTCACTATATACACAGGTCAACATCTCGAAAATGGGTGGCAAGTGCCTTGTCCTCCCTACCACATTAGCATCAGTGTGGACTAGTATAAGATCACCATGTGTCCAAGGTAATGTCAATATGAATTTGTAAAGGCCTTATTTGATTTTGATTTTTGGTCGAGCCAGATCAACGACTCTCCTTGTTTCTCAGTGAGAAATTAACGGTGGAGGTTGATTCATCGGAGTGAACTATATCAATGGTTCATGAAGAAGGAACGTGGCATTGATCATTGGGGGTTTACTAGTTGTCATAGGTTCACTAGTTGGAACTTGATTAGGATGAAGCTCCTATCATATTTTTCCGACGACAATGACGATAAAGCAAAGGAAAGCTTCAACCGATCAATGGTCTAGATTCATTGCCAGATATCGAAGTGTACCAAGAGCCAAGATAATCAACAGTTGTCACGTAGGAAAAATGGACCCATGAAAGACACCAAGCACCATGCCTAACTTAGTGACGTGTGGTCTTCTCTCCCGCCACATCATCATCAACATGGACCAGTACAAATCCACCACATGTCCGTGGGACCCCACTAATGTCAGTAATGGCGTTGTGATATATTTAATGGATATTAATTTGAAAAAGTATGATCAACAGCCCAAATATAATAGGGTTCCATATCAGCGATCCATATTTGATTTCAGGTTTCAAGTCATATCAAGTTCATCGGGCCATGGATCAACGACTCTCCTTGTTTTTCAGCAAGAGATCAACAGTGAAGCTCGTCATCAGATAAATGTAATGATATTTTCCCATATTGAGTTATCTCCTAGTGTTGATGATGACAACAATAAATCAAAGGAAGCTTCAATAGATCAACGGTCGTGATTTCTTGCCAAGATGGATCCAACGGTTGATGAGTTTTTGAATCTCTGCAATTGTAATTTTGAGTGTGTTGCAGCAAAAGAAATGATTGCAGGGAATTTTAAGGAGTAGGGCGTGTTGGATATTTTGACTGAAAAATCTCCAGTTACTCTAGGATCTCAACATAACAAAACTCCAGTAGGTAAAAGTAATTTTTACATTTTTAATAAGGGGGAAACCATTCAAGAATTAAGAAGCAGTAAACGGTTTCAAGAAGTTGGAAGTGGTTTCAAGAATCAATTTAGGGCATGAGCGAGAGGAATAAAGCACAATGAAAGGGCTCATTTCTAGGGTCGACACTTTGGGGAATTGAAGAGCATATTATACCCAAAGTTGTTTGATCAGAAACCTTAAACACAAATAGATGGTAAATGCAGTAGGAAACCAAAGATGCATTCCCTGCATTATGTTTCAATATGTAATTCCTTTCTTATAGTGTTTGTATTCTTGTAAAGCATATATTCCCATTTTTTCTTTTCCTATATCAGATCTGAATTATAAAATCCCACATAGCAGACTATTCACAATATTTAGTGTTATTGTGTGATGTATGGTTATGACACATAAGTGATTTCCTTTGAATGTATGACCATGTCTTTTCATTTCTGTGTGCATTTAAATGATATACAGAGGGTACCTCCACGTATTTGAATGTGTGAGTATGTTAACTATATGAAGGATGTTTCAATTGATATGTATGCACTTGTCAGAGATATTGAATTCTTAAATGCTCAGCACATTTTTTTTCTCCATACGTTGCATGATTCATTCTCACTAGTGCCATGTAGGTTTATCTCTTAATTCACCTTTCCATTCTCTTTTAAATCTTGATTGTATCAAACACTCATAGACACATGCCTCTGAGAGTTGAGAGCTTTGTCATCTGAGTTGATTTTTGTTGAGGTCTTATAATTTCAAGAAAGAGAGAGGGAAAAACTTCCAAAATAGTGTATAATTACTTTACTACAAATATATATTTAAGATTCATCCTTATAATCATCTCTTGGGGTTCCTTGGCATCATTCCTATAATAGCCTGGAACATCTTGAGGGATAACATCTGAAATGGTGTCGTTGTTGGGGATGTAATTTGAAGAAATATTCCCTTGGGATACAACATTGCAAGTTCTAAACCTTGATGGTGAATAGGCCTCAGGCACTTGGCTATTAATGTTTCACTTGACGAATCCACAAAAGGACAACCTAGACTCTACCAGAAGATACACCAAAATCCACTCTGATCCTGAACAGGTTCTCTTCTATTCGGATCCAGAAAATCTTGTGACCTGGAGAAATATCAAAGAACGTCATATTTCCTCTTTTTCAGGTAATCCTAATCTAGAAATATCCCCTTTTGTTATTCATAAAAGTGTTAAATCTTTAGATCTAATTGATATACCTAAAGATTCTCTTTCTTCTTCAAAATTTCCTCCAAAACCATTGATATACCTCCATAATTATCCTTTATAATTTAGCCAAGAAATTAGTTCTTCCTTCAGACCATTCTTGAAAATCCATGTTGCTCCTTTGTCCTTTGAATCCCATAACATCATTTTACAAAATATCATGGTTAGCTTAGGTGGAGGAATATCTAGGGAAAATCAACCTCCTCCCCCACCACTTATAAATCCTTGGGTCACTGCCATATTTTCCCCATTGATTCTACCCCAAATTACCCATGAACTTCCTAATAATTACATGAAATATATACCAAAATTTGATGGGGATAAAACTCTTTCAGCTAAAGAGCATATGAGTGCTTTCCACAAATTTATAAACGATCGGTTTTTAGAGAATGATGTTGTCTTCATGAGGCTATTTATCCAAAATTTATATGAGGATGTTATAAAATGGTTCAAAGAGCTACATGTCGCTTCAATTGATAGTTGGATAGCTCTAGAACCTTCATTTATGAGGCAGTGGGGTGAGAAAAGGGATAGCTTGTACTACCTAAATGAATTTGGATCACTCAAGAAAAGGGCCAATGAAATTGTTGACGATTTCAACAGAAGGTTCAATGATATCTATAACAAGATCCCTAGAGATATAAAGTCATCGTAACCATCAGCCAAATTCACATATGTTGGAGCATTTGATGTTGATTTTTCCATGGTGTTGAGAGAAAGGAGATCCCCAACCCTGCTTGTGATGCAAGAGGATGCAATATAAATAGATGGAAACATGATTGCATCAGGTAAAATGAAGCAAAAGTAAGATCATGCAGAAAATAAAAATACCAGAGAATATTATGGTACTTCTTATCCAAGTAGGGACTCCCAGGAAGAAATAATGGATGAAATGTCCAGACTGATCAGGAAATTCAAAAAAAAAATGTCAATATTTGAGATAGAACATAGCAATACAAACAGATCTCTCCAAGATGGAGGCATAAATAATCCTAATCCTAATTAGTTCAAAAGACCTCCTAATCCACAACTCATGAGAAGGGAGAGAAGAAATGAAAAACAATCCATTCATCCCCCTGTAAAAACCAACAATGATAACAACCTTGTTGAAGAAGAAATGGATGAGGAATATGTTGAATATAAAAAGTAATTTCAATTTCTCCAAGATGAGAATGATGCCATACATCTAACTCAAAATCACTATGAAGAGTCTCTAAATCCTAGGAAACTAGTGCCTAGCAATTATCCCAACAAAGGAGATTTATCCTCGACTTAGTACAGAATTTTTGTTGATACACTACAGGATAAGATGCATAAGAAGTGTGATCTCAAGCCTCGACAGGAAGAAGTTGTTTCAGACAGTCAACCTCATTCTAAGAAATCTGGTCCAAATCAGCACAAAGATAAAGTTAAAGAAGTTTTAGACATCCATAAGGTAAATGAGGTTTTGGAACCTGTGAAAAGAGAAAAAGAAACTAAGGAATTTGAGGAATCAGTTTCACCTTTCAATATTGAGTGTGAACTATCTAAAATCAAGATTCATATTCCTTTGGTGGAGCTAGCTAAAAAAATCTCATACCATAAACAAATTGAGAAAGTTATGTATGGGAAGGGATTAGCAAGTCCTCCTGATACTTTGAATGTACAAGATGAATGTTCCACAAAAGTGTTTGGCCCTCACATTTATGAAAAAGAAAATATGTGGCACCCTTATATGTGACCTTAAATATCCATGATAAAATTCTACACAATTGTATGGTCAATTATGGAGCATCACACAACCTTATGCCCAAATTAGTCATGGAAAAGTTGGGTTTGGAGACAACCATGCCATATCATGACCTCTATTATTTTGATGCTAGAAAAGTGAAATGTTATGGGTTGATCAAGGGCATGGTTGTCACCCTAGCCCAACTACCTATTAAGAGAATTATGATGGACGTGGTGGTGGTTGATGTACCATCTAATTATGGCATGTTGTTGTCTAGAACATGGGAACGAAAATTGGGAGGTATATGAAGATGGATATGACTTATGCCGCTATAACAATTTTTGGAGGAGATCTCAAAAGGTTTTACTAAGAGACAAAGTTTTTTTATGTGGTCAGTGACCAGAACAACCCTATGAACCATCCCATATATGATTTTGACAAAGAACTGGGTCGTGGTATCCTATCTGTAAATAAAGAGTACAATGAAACCCCAATGCTTACAGATCCTCTTGTAAGTCATGTTGAAGAGATATATGGTATATGGAAAATGTTTTTCGATGGGGCATACTCAAAAGAAGGGGTTGGGGCTGGTATAGTGCTCATCTCTCCTACCCAAAAGGAAATCCATTTGTCCTACAAATTTTTTGAGGCCACAAATAATGTGGTTGAATATGAAGCATTGATCTTAGGCTTGGAGGAAGTAAGGAAGATGAAAATTACCAATTTGGTGGCATTTGGAGATTCGGAGCTAGTTGTGCAGCAATTTAAAATTTCCTACCAAACAAGGAATCCAAGAATAAGGGCGTACAAAAATTAGGTATGGGATGTGATTGATAATTCTTATGAAGCTTTTAATATTTCTGTTGTTTTAATATATTTTAATCATCCATTTGATTCCTTAGCAGTAGTGACCAGTCCCTTTAAACTACCATCCACCCCTCAAGTTAAATATGATATTTAGATGAGATACAGACCATCCATGCTTGGCAATATCAAACACTGACAAGTTTTTTAATATGAAAAACAAATCAAAAGGTTCATGGAAGTGATATATGAGTTTGCAAATACTCATATTGATTTAGATGATGAAGAAAAGACTAAACAGGAGATCGGGGAGGAAGGTAAAGAGATCCCTAAATTTATCAATTACATGGCTAAGCATAAATTCTTGCAACTCAAGAATAACTTCATCCCCAAAGGATTGGTGCCTTCATAAAAGGTGTTTGATAGAAATGATGTACTTTTCAAACTAGTTGTCCTTCCCAAAAATGATAGCATTGAGGAATATAATATTGGGACAGAAAAGGAGCCTAAATATATTAAATTTTCCAAAAATATTCTTATTGATCATAGGGAAGAATATTTTCATATTTTCAATGAGTAAATGGATGTATTTTCATGGATATACGAGGACTTAAAAACTTATGATATCAGTATCATCCAGCATCGAATATCCCTCAAACTTGGTACTAATACTTTCAAGCAGAAACTCAGGAAAGTTAATCCTCTTCTTTTTCCTACCATAGAGAAAGAGTTGAGAAAATTATTAGATGCCCATCTTATTATTCCCCTAAGGTACTCTTAATAGGTAGCTAATTTAGTTTCGGTGAGAGAAAAGAGTGGAGAAATAAGGTTATGTGTGGACTTTAGGAACATGAATAAATGCTTATTGAAAGATAACTATCCCATGCCCAAGATGGATCATATATTGTAGAAGGTGGTGAGGGAAAACATGATATCCATGATGGATGGTTTTTCAGGATATAACCAAGTGGAAGTGCACCTAGATTACATAGAAAAGACAACCTTCACCACACCATGGGGAACTTTCGTGTATGAAAAAATGTCTTTTGGTCTGATAAATGAAGGAACAACTTTTCAAAGAGCTATGGACATTGCTTTTGTGGGTTATAGACAAATTCATTATTATATATCTTGATTAAATGATTGTAATCTCCAATACAAATGAAGATCACATCAAGCATTTAAGGAAGACCTTTGTGAAGTGTAGGAAATTTGGGTTGTCCTTGACCCCTAAAAAGTCTTGTTTTTCTATGTAAGAAGGAAATCTTATGGGCCATATAATATCCAAGGAAGGAGTGAAAATAGATTCAAAAAGGGTGGAGGAAATCAAACAAATTTCCTAGCCTAGAAATAAGAAATAAGTACAATCTTTCCTAGGAAAGATAAACTTTTTGAGAAGGTTTGTCCCCAATTTTGTTGAAATGGTGAAGCACATTACCAACATGTTGAAAAAGGACCATGAATTCAAGTGAACAACTGAAGCTAAAGAACATTTTCAGTAAATCAAAGAAGCCATGGGAGAGTCTCCAATTCGGATCATCCTGAATTATGATAAGGATTTCCCCATCTTCTCTTTTGCATCAATACATATTATAGTTGTTGTGTTTCTTCAGGAGAATGAATAAAATCAAGAACAACCCATAGCCTTTTTCAAAAATTCCTTGAGGGATGTTGATCTGAAATATAGTAGCATGGAAAAGAAATATTATGCATTGATCAAGGAATTAAAGGATTTCAGAGATTATATACTACACTCTAAGATAATGGATTTTGTACCCTCTAGTAATATAAAGGACATTCTCACTCAGTCTGATAGTGATAGAAGAAGAGGTAAATGGTTGGTTTCTCCTCTATCCTTTGAATCCCATAACATCATTTTACAAAATCACATGGTTGGTTTAGGTGGAGGAAGACCTGGGGGAAATCAACCTCCTCCCCCAACACCTATAAATTCTTGGGTCACTACCAAATTTTACCCATTGAGTCTGCCCCAAATTTTAGTAGGGGGGGGATTTCCTTTTTATTTTACAAGAAAAAGTAAAGTGGGTTTGATGTGGCTTCAACACTCATGAATTGGGAAAATAGCCCACTGAGAAAAGATGATGAAACTTCATCAAAACCTAGTTGTTATGGTGCACCATATGACTTGTATGGCGCTACAACTCAGTCCTGTAAGACTGGATGAAAAACCCTCTTGCGCCATGTCTTCTACAAAATCCTGATCTTCTTTTTCTACTACAACACCTTGTTATAATAGTGCCTTGTTGGGTCGATCTCTTCTGCTGCAAATTGTTTCATCTTTCCTCCTTTGAACTTGCACACTAAGTGAAAATCCTTTATCACTCTCTCTATGTCTAACTTGTGTTTCTCTAACACTTTTTTTTATGTCTACTCTTTTCACTATCTTTCTTTTATAACTTTGAGTTGATGACCAAGTCTCCATAACCCTTATCTCTCAATGATATTGATGCTTGATATTAAATCTCAATCTATGATGGAGATTATATCTAAATCACTAATGTAAATACTTTACATTTTATTAGAGATTAAACAAATCAATATAAAAGTCTATTCACTTTAATAATTATCTTTAATTAAAGTGAATTACAAGAATAAGAAAGGTCCTTTTTTGGATGACTTCGACACATCTGACACTAGAATTGTATGGAAGTTTTTGTATGATGTTACAAAAATCAATACCAATGTGGATAGAAAATATTTCATTTATGAAGAACTGGTTTGCAAGACCTTGAGTATGGGCATGGCTATAGGGGATTGAGACAAATAATCCACAATTCTATAGCTATGTACCCTAGCATGTGGGTTATGATCATTATGTTGTAGAGGTGCTCTTGGTACACGTAGGGTAGGGTCAACAGTAGGACGCGAGATCATCAAAGGGATACTTGTCGGTAATTGGTTGGCATATAACATGGTCAGATTAAAGTTGGGAGGCATACCGTATTGACGGCTGCAAGTTTGAATATGGATTTCCTCAAATTTCATGAGAATTATATGGGTTGAAGAGTTGGTGTGTTGACCTTGCCACAGGGTAGAGGTCTCGGTCTCTTGTTGCGTAGCGACCACACCTTGTTGAGGGAAGGGGTAGTGAAAGACTGCTCATGGTGGAAATTGAGGGAAGTTATTTTGAACTTGTGGGGCACCCTGAGGGGCAAGGGATCCTTGGGTATTCATAGATTCCTTCATCATTTTAAAATCTATGATTTGGGGGCAGTGGTGAGTATAATGTCCATACTGACCACATAATGCACAAGGGAAGTTGGTTCTAAGGTTGTTGTTGTTCTCCTGACATTGTTGGTCATTTTTGTTTCCAAAGTTTTGGTTTTGATTACCAACATTAGGGTTTCCCCCTACTTGAGGGTTTTGTTGTTGGGGTTGCCCCCTTGTCCCAAGTTGGAATTGGGTTTATTTTTACCCTTATTCTTTGAGTTGTTATGATAGGTGGAAATATTGATCATGTTCAATTGTTCAAATGCTTGAACATGTTGTACCAGCAAAGGTTGGACAAAATTGATTCCAACATGTTGTTGTTCCTGTGGTGGCATAGAATTGGGTGGTTAAGGACCAATGAATGGATAATATGGGTTATTTTGTTGGGGAGGCCCATATAGATTGTATGATGTTGAGGATCCTCTACTACAACCTAGGTTGCATGAAGGTCCATGTGTATGCACAAGAATATGAATACCTGGTTGGGGTAAAGGATTCATGGGATGCTTGGATTGTGGCCCCGGCTATTAGAGGAGGATGGGTATGGAATGGGATATTGTGTGCATAAGGTGTGCCCATGGTAGGAGGGTAGCTTGGTGCTCCTCCATAGGAGTCTATGTATTGAGTGGTGTCATAAAAAAGTATAGGACTACAATATGGGTTGAGGTGGCTCATAGACCCGATAAGTCTATCTGTCGAATTAGATGCTCTAGGTTTTTCTTGACCAAATGGTAAGGGTTAAGGAGCATCAAGGATAACCATATAGAGGTAATAAAATTGTGAATAGATTAAATCAAAGTGTTGGGCTTTGGTGATGGTCTCTTCTTTTGTTTTTGGCATCATAGTGGCTATGTATTTTGTGATGAGGGGAAAAAGAGACTTGAGGAACCAATATAGGAGTTTTGGGGTGAATTCAATTTTACATGCTCCTTCGACACCATTCGTGAATGTGATCCACGTTATGGGTGGAAGTAATTTAATGAAAATATGAGATTATTTCCAAACCAATGTCATGGCGTAATGGTAACTCCAAAAGGGATAAGAAAGCATTGGCTAAAGATGTGAAGGTTGCATAGGACCCCACTTTTTCGTCTATGTACCATTTCACCAAGGAACTAGTTAAGGTTCATTGAAATAGTCATAAGAGAATGGAATCATCAGTGATGTTTTTGGATGGGTACCATAGGTGATATGTCATGACATGGTTAGCCGAGTCTTAACCCAGTTTCTCATTAAACTTGGGAATGTCTGTGGGGAGCTTGGTCGACATAGGTAGCCAAGTTGCATTATGTGAGATGGGGTCATTGGTGAGCTTCATCAAATCGGGAAGATTTAATGAAGGCATATTTGGTAATTTTTGTGGTATTTCTATTGTGGTTGATGGTAGAGAGTTGGTTCCTAAGGAGGAAAGGCTATTAGACGGGTTGTTTTGGGCAGTTGCACCTAGCAAAGTGGGACCAATCAATGTTGAACCGAACATCGTTGCACTCAAATATGAGTTGGGAGGTTGAAATGATGAAGTGATAAAATGAGGGATACCTCCCAAGACTAGTGGGAGGTCAAGTAGGTATCTAGAACGTCGGGGAGGTAGATGTGTGTCCCCTTTGTTTCTAGACTCGCAAATTGTGTGAGATTTTGTTAAGTGAAAATATAGCTAAATGGTTCTTTTAAAATAAATATGACCTAGGCTAACAAAGAATAAATATGAATGTGGTTAGTGGAAAATGGATACAACATACATTTATTAGTTTTAAAGTAAAATGTTTGGGTAAGGTGGGATATCTTTCACATGTTGGAATAAAAAGTAAAAGCACATGTCCTAAAGACTTAGTGTCCTTCCTCTCAAAGTCATTGGGCCTTCCAATAGCTCTTGATAATGGGGCATGAACCCACTGAAATAGAGGGTAGTGAAGGTATGAAAGGATTAGTTATAATGATGGGTAGAGGGTGCATGTTCCAAAGAAACTGAAAATATTTCCCAATAGCTGTTCAAAATCATCCCTAAGTGCAGTTACAGCCCACAATTGCCACCTGTATAGAAATCCTAGTTTGTGGCCACTAGATTACCTCGTTAAAGTGTGGTAGAGGACTCCTAGCTTCAAAAGGTGGTCACTGGCTAGAATACCTCACAAGAGTTGGGTGGCTCGAGAAATCTTGCACAGAACAACCAAACCTAAGTCGTTTCCCCTTCATGGGTATATCCATACTTTATGGTGTAGGTACACTTGAGGTGGAGGATTTGAAGTACCCTAAACTGTGAACTACCATGTTAGGGTCCTAACCTGCACATAGGTAGAGCAATATATTCAGATGTAATAAAGGTCAATATTAATAAGGCCTTTCAATAAAATAGAATAAGGCGGATGTAAGAAGACCTAATAGAATCTTTCGCTTCTAGAAGGATCTTCCTCTAGATGCTTCTCTTGATAGACATATTTAGTATAAATAAGGGTCGAGGGTATGAAAACCCTAGCTTGGAGATTATTGTAACAGAGCGTTGCTCGACTGGAGGTTGCCCCCTCGAAGAGGCCCGTGAACATTGTTTTCTGAATCAAAGTGTTATTTCTGTTGTTGTCTTATATCATTTATGTGTTATTGTGGAGATTCTGTTGATTATATTACTGCTATTCTGCCATTTCTAGCATTTTATTTTTGTTCTGCATACTTTTTATATCTGGTATATTACAAGTGGTATCAAAGCACTTTCCTTGGAAGAAATTGTGGGAAAAAAAAAATTTCAGGGTAGAGACGTATTCCAGCGTCTTTAAGCCACAGAGATCTGTCGTTACGCGCATAAACCTACGGTTGAGGGATTCATACACGCAGGAAATACAAGTGGTTATTAAGCGCACATATGTTGGCCACCCTTGTAACCCCTGTTGGTACCCCTTAGAGGTGTAGCGTGTCAGACAGCACCTGTGTACGGATCGGCCTAGATTTCTTGAAGACCTCTTTAGATAAACTGATCGGCCACCTGACTGTTATAGTGCCACCGAGAACAGCACTTGGGAAGATACTCTCTAGTACCTGGGTAGTTGGGTAGTACGGCTAAGGGTACGGTCTATCCTCCTTAGTTAGTGCCCTGAGATATTGGGCCAAGTACTACTGTTGGACCCCGCACGTATATCAGAGAGCTATAGCACAGGGCAAACCCTTGTCTATAGAACCCTTGAATACCTAACCCTTGGGGGACAGAAACATAAACAAATTAAAACAGACAAGATCTATTGTCGTGCAATTGTGTTCGGGTTGCCAAGTAAATACACATTTCTTTCTGGTTAAGTATTTGGGGATTTCATCGCTGCAATATTCTTCAGACCAGAGTATAACTCTGTAGGTGTAAAATATATATATATATATATATATATATATATGGAAAAAATTTCACCATTATTTGAGACCTATTCCATTGGATTCATCTCTTCGCCCTTATCACATTCATCCATATCATTTTTCAGCCAAATTTTTGACCCCGCCCACCCCTTTTCATTTCACCCATCATCATGGCCCATACCCGTAGCCAAGACCTGGAAGCTCGCTTCAACACCTTGCAATCTGGTTTCCTCGAGACCCAAAAAGAAGTGAAACAACTCAGTGCTATTATTGCCTCCATCGATACATCCATCAATACAACCATAAATACATCCATGCAGTCCTCAATGGAGGAAGTCAAACAAGAACTGACCACCCAGCTTGAATCTGTCTTTGCATCACTCTGCACCAAACTGAAGATCCCTACAGATGACCCTTTCTCTGACACACCTCCAAAGACTGAAGGTGAACATTCCTCCCATTCCCATACCTTTCAGCACCATCACTTTCAACGTGACCTACGCCTTCCACAGGTGGATACCAACCATTTGGGCCATTTGACAAAGTTGAAACAATCAGGAATAGTAGAAGACTTCATAGCTTCGTTTGAGCGCCTGGATTTTTGAACAGAGGGCATGACTGATGCTTTCTTTCGAGAGTGTTTTATCAGTGGCCTCAAGGATGAGATTCGGGCCCATGTCCTCATGGATCGACCTTCGAGTTGGGTGGAGGCTACTAAAAAAGATAAAGAAGCACAATAGGTTGTATCCTCTCAAAACCGTAAACCCTCCTTTATCCCTCGCCCTAAACCCGTAAATCCCACTACTCCCTCTGCCCCATTAAAGATCCAAAAATTGACCAGGGCTTAAATGGATGAACTCCAACTCAAAGGCCTTTGTTATAATTGTGATGACAAATATTTCCCAGGCCACAAGTGTAAGGAACAAAAGATTTTTATGGCCATCTCTGAGGATATTTCAGAAGAGGATGTTGAAACTCCCCTTGTGCCTGAGTCACCTGAAATCACTAACACAACCCCTCCCTCAGACCCTCCCGAAGTGGAACCGATCATTTCCCTCAATGATCTCATTGGCTTCTCCATCCCCCAAACCCTCAAGTTAATCGGTTACATCAAGCATTGGAAGGTCATTATTCTGGTTGATAGTGGAAGCACCCATAATTTTATTCATCGTCGCATTGCCCAAGAAACTCACTGCTACATCCATGCCATCAACAATTTCCAAATCATAATTGCCAATGGTGGTTCCATGAAATGTGGAGGGCACTGTGAAAATGTGTGTCTCCAAATCGGTGACTACCACCTAAAATCCCATATGTTTTCTATCGACATGGGCGGTTGTGACATTGTGTTGGGTGCAAACTGGCTAAGGACTTTGGGTCCCATTCTCATGGATTTTAAGGAATTAACCATGCAATTCGACTAGGAAGGCCACCAATATAAATTCCAAGGAATAAATGTTGGTTCACCTGAGGTCATTAGTTCCCATCGCATGGAAAATCTGCTCAAAAAAGGTCATTCTGGTGTCATTGCCCAACTACATGCCATACAAGCAACAGAGACACCCCCGGTGCCGCAATACCTCCAAGCCCTCCTTTCTAAACATCAAATCGTATTTTCCACTCCCCAAGGACTCCCTCCTTCCCGTAGTGTTCATGATCATTCCATTCCCCTTGTACTCGGAAGCCTTCCTCCCAATATGTGTCTGTATCGCCACCCCTTTTCACAAAAAAATGAAATTGAGAAAATGGTCCAGGAACTCCTTACTACAGGCATTATCCACCCTAGTATGAGCCCTTACTCTTCTCCTGTAGTCATGGTCTTGAAGAAAGAAGGTTCTTGGAGAATGTGTCCTGACTTTCGTTCCCTCAACAAACTGACCATTAAAGACAAATTTCCCATTCCTATCATTGATGACCTCCTGGATGAATTGAGTGGCACCCAATTCTTTAGTAAACTTGATCTTCGCTCGGGCTATCACCAGATACATATGAAAGAGGCAGACATTCCCAAGATGGCCTTTCAAACTCATGAGGGCCACTATGAGTTTTTGGTCATGCCCTTTGGCTTGTGTAATGTCCCCTCCACCTTCCAAAGCCTCATGAATCATGTCTTCCGTCCTTTTCTCCGTCATTTTGTCTTAGTTTTTTTTTATGATATCCTCATCTATAGAAAAACCTGGATAGACCATCTTACTCATGTGGATCGAGTTCTCCATCTACTCTCTCAGCACCAACTTTTCCTGAAACAGTCTAAATGTGCCTTTGGTGCCTCAGAAGTAGAATACTTGGGTCATCTGGTTGGCAAGGATGGCATTAGGGTGGATCCGAAAAAGATTGAAGCTATGCAAGACTGGCCGCACCCAAAGACTCTCAAAAGATTGCGTGGATTTTTGGGCTTAATAGGGTATTATCGCAAGTTTGTTAAGAATTATGGAAAGATTGCAGCACCTCTCACTGCTCTCCTCAAAAAGAACTCTTTCACTTGGACTCCAACTGCTGCTCAAGCTTTCCAAACCTTGAAGATGGCCATGTGCACCACTCTGGTTCTGGCCCTTCCTAATTTCACAAATACCTTTGTGTTGGAATGTGATGCCTCAGGGAAAGGAATCGGTGTTGTCCTTATGCAAGAGGGTCGACCTTTGGCCTTCACCAGCAAGCAACTATCTAAAAGGAATCTGGGCAAACCCATCTATGAAAAGGAAATGTTGGCTATTCTGCATGTCGTTGATCTGTGGCGCCCTTATCTCTTGGGGAAACGTTTCCAAATTAAGACAGACCATCAAAGCCTCAAGTACTTTCTGGAACAACGCATTTCCTCCCCGGAGAAACAAAAATGGGTGACTAAACTCTTTGGATATGATTATGAGATCATTTACAAGAAAGGCAAAGACAATGTGGTGGCGGATGCACTGTCCCGAAAATATGAAGACAAAGGATCCATTTTTTCTCTTTCCTTCATTGTACTAGATTGGCTCCAAGTTGTTCGCCAGGAATGGCTACAAGATCCCAAAAGTTCGCATCTGATCCAGCAATTGCATACCAATGCTCCAGCTCCCCCAGGGTACTCTTGGCTCCAGGATGAGCTTCGATACAAAGGCGGTTTGTATTTAAGTAAACAATCAAAGCTTAAATCCACGGTACTTTCTGAGCTTCATGCTACACCCATAGAGGGGCACTCTGGGTTCACCAAAACCTATGACAGGGTCAAACGTGCTTTTTTCTGGGATGGTATGAAACAGGACATCCGTAATTTTGTCGTTGAATGTGATGTGTGTCAACGCAACAAGCGAGAAACAGTCAAATCTCCGGGCACACTACAATCGCTTCTGATTCCACCTGCTATTTGGAAGGATATCTCTATGGACTTTATTACCGGTTTACCAAAATCGAGAAATAAATTAGTCATAATGGTAGTTATGGATCGCCTTTCCAAGTATGCTCATTTTTGCGCTCTTCAACACCCATTTATTGCATCCACGGTGGCTCAAATTTTCATGGACCAGGTCTTCAAGCTTCATGGCATGCCGCACTCTATTGCTTTTGATCGTGACCCAACTTTCACAAGCAATTTTTAGCAAGAACTGTTCAAGCTACAGGGCACCCAATTGCATCTCAGCACAGCTTATCATCCCCAGACTGATGGTCAAACGGAAGCTGTCAACAAGTGTTTGGAAACATATCTGAGGTGTTTTGTCTCTGAAAAGAAAAATCAGTGGGCTCAATGGTTACCCCTAGTTGAATGGTGGTACAACACTTCCTACCATACAGCTACATGCATAACTCCTTTTGAAGCGGTGATGGACAGAAGCCACCTTCAGTTCTCTCATACTTACCGAGTACCTCGAAGGTCCAGGCGGTTGACCAAACACTTACAGTTCGAGAGGATATTCTCTGTAACCTCAAAGAGAACTTGTTCATGGCACAGAATCACATGAAGCAACAAGCAGATCAAGGTCGCTCTGAACGTCAATTTGCAGAAGGGGATTAGGTGTTTCTGCGATTGCAACCATACAAGCAAACTTCCCTCAAGGCCGAGCATTGTCAGAAGCTAGCGCCCAAATTTTATGTTCCTTATATAGTTCTCAAGCGTGTGGGACAAGTCGCCTATCAGTTAGTTCTACCCAGTCATTCGAAGCTACATCATGTTTTTCATGTTTCATGCTTAAAGAAGGTGATTGGAACTAGGTGCCAAATTGAAACCAACCTTCCCGAGTTAGCTGAAGAAGGATCCATTTGGCTATAGCCAGAAGCAGTTTTGGACCAGCGTGAGCATCCCCTGCATCAGAGAACCATCAAGGAAGTGCTAGTCAAATGGAAAGATACAAATCCTGCAGATGCCACTTGGGAACCAGCTACCATTCTGCAGTAGTTTCCACATCTCAAGCCTTGAGGACAAGGTTGTTTTTAAGGGGGCGGACATGTTAGGGTCCTAACCCGCACATAAGTAGAGCAATATATTCGGATGTAATAAAGGTCAATATTAATAAGGCCTTTCAATAAAATAGAATAAGGCGGATGTAAGAAGACCTAATAGAAGCTTTCACTTCTAGAAGAATCTTCCTCTAGATGCTTCTCTTGATAGACATATTTAGTATAAATAAGGGTCGAGGGTATGAAAACCCTAGCTTGGAGATTATTGTAACAGAGCATTGCTTGACTGGAGGTTTCCCCCTCGAAGAGGCTCGTGAACATTGCTTTCTGAATCAAAGTGTTATTTTTGTTGTTGTCTTATATCATTTCTATGTTATTGTGGAGATTTTGTTGATTATATTACTGTTATTCTACCATTTCTAGCATTTTATTTATGTTTTGCATACTTTTTATATCTGGTATATTACAATATATCCATACTTTAAGGTGTAGGTACACTTGAGGTGGAGGATTTGAAGTACCCTAAACTGTGAACTATTGATAACATGAGGTTATTTGGATGCCTACCCCCAAAATCCTAACCTAAACTAAAATTTTGTTTAGTGACTTCACAAGGGAGGATTTTAGTAGGTTCTTAGAGTTTTGTTTTAAAAAATTCTTGTAATTGGGGTCATGAACTAATCCCATCGCTTAAGGGTGTGTTGAAATATATTTGAGAACTATTAAGTTTTTACAATCCTCCTAGATCGCTTGTGGGTGCAAGGAAGAAAGCATACTTTGAAAAAAGTGAGTCATGGATGCCTTAATGTGTGTGAGTGTAATGGTGTGGAAGAGTGAAGTGTGAAAATACTAGTGTGTGAAATTGGTGCATGCAAGTATCGTGGGGCCATTGCAACTAACTAATTAAAAACTAAGTATAATTTGTAACCTTATAGAATTTGAAATGACTTGAAATTAATACTAATCCTAGCATGTTAATATATGGGCATATGGGGTCGGTTCATAATATTTAACTCCCTAAATGTTGATTGTGAAATCAAAACTCTCCTAGATTGTGAAAATATGAGGACATATGGGGTCCTTCCAACACTTTAAACTCATTAGTGTTTGTTTCTTTGCAAATAAACAAGAAAGATGTGCACATGTATGGATTCTTAAAAAAAAAACCAATACCCCCCTGCTTGCCTCTTTAGGTATATGTAAATACCCCCTTTCTATCATATCATATCATATCATATCATATCGAAGGCTCATTGCCCATGTTTGAGCTTTCGCAATCAAATTCATACCACTCCTTTAGGTGTTCTTCAACTGCAATATTGAGTACTGAGTACAATAATGAGTGGACAAAGGAACATCAAGTAGTACCCCCTTTCTATCATATTGAAGGCTCATTGCCCATGTTTGAGCTTTCGCAAGGGTCTACCCCTCTTCTATCGATTACTGCTATTCAGACTCTGGTCAGAGGTTACTCCTGTATGCCCTGTCAGATGTCACACATGTATGCCCTCCCAGAGCCCTCAAGTGATATGAGTAGGTATACCTATGGAGTCACTAAGGAGATATGAGTAGGGCTTTTAGCTCTATGGAGTCACTCAGGAGATGTGAGTAGGGTTGTTTACCTATGGAGTCCCTATCAGGGCTTTAGGAGGCGCTCGGCTGTCGATTACAGAACTTTTGATGCCTCAACTACTGTGTAGGCTTCAGGGACCTATCAAACCGTCAGCGGGCCCTCAGTGCTCATTCAGCGTGCCTCAAGGGTGTTGTCCCTTTGGTCCTACCCATAAAGTCAACCCCCAAAGACAACCTCCACGGACCCCTGTAACCTCCACAATGGCTCTGCCGAGCCGGAAAGAGGTCTTATACTATCTGGGTAATCCGGCAGGCATCCAAGGCCCCTCCACAAAGAGGAGGCAGAGGAACCTGGTACACCCTTGGGAGGCTCTTTGCTGTCGATTAAAACCTTTCGATTTTCAACCTTTTGACCCCTTATAGTAAAAGTATAGGTCAATGCTTCGGGCCGCTCATTCAACGTATCTTGTGGTACACACTTTCCAGTGTTTCCATGTGGTAGGGTATGCTCTTTTTGTCCATTATTTCCATGTATTATCCTAGTGCAACAAAAAACCCCGCTCGCCTCTCTTGTGGCAGTGTACGCTCTTTCCATGTATTATCTTAAACTTATGCTTGTGCAACAAAAATAGGGTTAGGTGTTACCTCAAACATAGCTCGGGGCCCTATTTTTGTCTGGTTTTAGGAAACCCAAAAGGCCTGGGCAAGCCAAGAAAAGATCCATTACCTATGAAATTTTTTTCTGGTTTACATAGATTCCCCCCAACATGTATGCCAACGAAAACCTATACATTGATACACTGCTGATTAAGTCGCGAGCTGAAATCATTTATAAATCAAAACCCTACCACAAATGTAAGGGTTTGGTTATATGTGATAAAACAGTTAGTACATGGATATTTGTTGACAATGATATCATGAGTTGGTTCCTGCAAGGTGTACCGGATTTAAAATGAGATTAATAAGTTATTCCATTAATAGCAAGGCCTCATCTAGAACTATGTTTTTGTTGTTAACTTCGAAGTTATTGTGTTAACTTCGGCCTTATGAGTTATGTTATGAGTTAGGTATTATCTCTTGACAGAGAGGCATACCTACTCATATCACATGAGGGCTCTGGGAGGGCATACATGTGTGACATCTGACAGGGCATACAGGAGTAACCTCTGACCATGGTCTGAATAGCAGTAATCGATAGCAGAGGGGCAGACCCTTGCGAAAGCTCAAACATGGGCAATGAGCCTTCGATATGATAGAAAGGGGGTATTACTTGATGTTCCTTCGTCCACTCATTATTGTGCTCAGTACTCAATATTGCAATTGAAGAACACCTAAAGGAGTGGTATGAATTTGATTGCGAAAGCTCAAACATGGGCAATGAGCCTTCGATATGATATCATATCATATGATAGAAAGGGGGTATTTACATATACCTAAAGAGGCGAGCAGGGGGTATTGGCTCATGTATGGATTCTTATTTTCTAGCTTTTGGTTTTAATTCCTATGTATTTTGAAATAAACAAAAGAGATGGAGGAATCCTTCAAATATTTTTATGATTCACCAAGATCACTCGAAAGAGTGTGAGGTGAATATCATACTTAAGGTAGAAAAGGAAAGCTCATGGTCCCACCAAAATGATTGAAAAAACCAAAAAAAATTTAAACCAACAAAGTTCATGTGCTTTGGGAAGCCATCCACGTAGCAAGGAAAATAAGTCTTGGTTATTTTTATACCCTTTACCAATCTAATTTAGATATCCCCTACACAAGAATGAACTTAGCAAATTGTCGTTAATTACAAAGTGCATTTAATTTAACTCTTAGCCCCTATTGGCAGGGTGAGGTGAAAAACAGCCTTAGACCATGGAGAAAGAGGGTCCACACGAGTCACGGTGATGATAGTTATGTTGATATGTGTTAACCATGCAATGACGTGATGTATTAATAGGAAAGACTTGTGCGTCTCTGTGCAACTATTCTTTCAAAATTTTCACGGAGTGTGGCACCACGGACGTAAGAAATTTGCGCAAGTCCGACAGCTATGGGGGTCCAAAAGCTTGGTTTAAACCCTTGATTAGGCCAATTTTGCAACCTATAAGACAACAATGATAAGAGAAGAGGCTCCACAAGCCTAAAGAGGAAGAATGTTGAGTTAGAACACCGATGGAGTCAACAATTTGTTTTGTCTCTTTTACCGCTTTGGTGAGCACAAAAGACAATTTGAGTGCTAATTAGGTTGAGATAGCACCACAATCAATTCATTAGAATTTTAGTATTAAACCATATTCAAAAAAATCCAAGCATAAGAAGGAAATAAGAACAATATGAAGGAAATAAGAACAATATGAAGAGAATGAGCATGAAGAATAAAACAAGAATGAAATTGTTATACCAATGGATAGACCATAAATACAACATCACAGAGGATTTAGTGAGCTCCTTTCTTTTTCCTAGAGACTTTTTTTTTGTGTCCCTTTAGAACCTTTCTCTCTCAATAAATAGACAAGAAGATATATAAAGCTCTCCAAAGGGGTGAGGTTTAATACATAAATCTTTGGTGCTTATAAATGTCTGAATGAGATTAAGAGAAAAAAGGATTCTCTAAACTCATGCACACAACATAACTTTGTTTTGGAATCTCGTTGTTTTGTGCATACCCATAGCTTCCTTTTATAGGCCTCAAACCAAGATTAGTAAAAAAAAATGATTCCCAGTGGGAAAGGGAATGCCACTTAGGTGTACCTTATCATGCATAAGTGGACATGAAACCACCCATAGTATCAGCCTTAAATGCCAATGGGTTTGAGGCATTTTGATACTTTAGCCAGAAATTACTCTTGATGGGATTCTTAGTCATTAATGCGTTGAATGTGGGTGAAACCTGACTTCTGGTCAATTTGTGCAACTTTGGAAGGGAACGGTCGCACGAACACACGCAGATCACACTGGAGCCACATTGTTACATCGTACAAATAATTAAAAAACCCACTTTATATAGTTTTTTTGCTCTACTAAAGATGGTGTATTAATGTCATGAGTATGGACTCTTGTGTATTGAACCAATGATCATTCTGGTGATTACCTGTATAGATCTATGAGCGATTTTTAGGTGATAACACCAATTATTTCAAATCAATAAATTATATACTTGCAAATTGTGACATTAAAGAAAAACTTAATAATATGCTTCATCACATATTGTGATATTTTAACCCGGTGGATTAACTCGAGTGGTTGAGTGTTTTGAATTACAAACAAATGTCACTGAGTTAAGCCCTCAGACATAAATATTTAAGAAAATATTGTTGAACCTCACTC
>ML783528.1:279190-295729 GCA_009831015.1 Picea engelmannii | reverse complement strand
CAGACAAATTATAACAAGCAGGGTTGCTGAGCAACAAGTCCTTACCTAAAAACCAGACAGAAAGCACAAGCTTCTATGTTATTTCGAGATTAGACATTTAGTCAATTTATGCACTCTAATCCACATGCCCTGATTGTCTACAGTGTTTTCAATGCTTACCATCTGTGTTTTATATGTTTACAGGCTTTGATTCCTTAACAAGGAACGTGATATGCATGTTAATACCCTCCATGCACATGGAACATGAAGCCATGGCGTCTCAATATCTTTGAGCTCAAGCTTTAGTATGTGCAAAAGTTCATATTAAAAAATGTTCATATCAGTTTGACCTCTGACACTAATACAGTGACATGAGTGCCATACAGATATATGTACCTTTTTCATTAGATATATGTATCCTTTTCATTAGATATATGTTTTAGGTGTAGTCTTTCTAGATAAGACATTTAGTCAATTCATGCGCTCTGCGCTTTGATTGTTCTACAGTGATTTTCGGCTTTTGCTATGAGTAGTTGCAAAGGTCTTCTTTGTGGAGTGCAATTACAACAAACAAAAAGAAGAGAAATCCCAAAGCTGCCTTATAGTTCAACCGAATTGTTATTAGTCTTGAATTATTATTAGTCTAATTGTATGTTAGATTATACAAGGAGAGCTGTTGAGCAGCCTTAACAATATAAAATGTTGCTTGACGTCTAATCCAAGTGATTGATACGATTGCTTCATAAAAGCCATATGTTTGCACTGTTTCAGATTTTGAGCCGAAGGATATAATTACTTCTTATGAAAAGTAACTTTGATAAAGATTATGGATATAACATATTTACACAATGGAATAACTAAGTGAGAGAGACTAAACGCAACTTCAAACATCTTTCAAATATTTCCCAAAACATGTTACTGTACATCTGATTATGTTCTTGTTTATTATGAATCGCCACTCAATACAACTCTAGAATTTTCATAATTTTTAGAAATTTTTACATTTAACATTTGTTGTGTGAAATATTAGAGTTTTGAATGTTCATACTATGAAAAAATTATTTAAACATATATTAAAAATATAAATATATATATAGATTCATCACTTTTAAAATTGATCATAAAAAACATTTTTTAAACTTATCAAGTCACATTTGCATGAATATAAAATTTAATCATAAGAATAGTTTTTAGAAATATTCTTTTGTTTCATAAAAAGCCAAAAAGCCAAAACGCTATTAGATTGTACTTTGTTCCAATTTTTATATTGATAATAATAATTACGTCTAAAGGCGTACATCTATTGATCATGAGCACATTTAATAGGTTTTCTTCCTCACTATTATAAAGACATTAGTTTACATGTTTATTTTTTAACTTTTACTTAATCATATTTAAAATTTACTATGGTGGCTAGCTCATTGCCATGTATGAGTGATTAGAGTTTCATTTTCTAGGCCAACCTAAACCTTTGGCCTTCACCAGCCACGTTCTTTTTGAGAGCAGTCCTTTCATTTTATGAAACCAGCCAAATTAACATTTTTTACTATTGCATGCTTGCGTTTTTAACAACCTTCCACTTGTACATGCATGAATGCCTTCCCCGCTCCACCTTCCAGGCCACGACCAAGCGCCCCTTCACTCACTCGCTGGTTACCCGAAAGGCGTACACCTATTGACCATGGGCACATTTAATAGGTTTTTAGTGCTTAATCAATTTTGTATGGACAAGATTAAATATTGATGGAATATTCATAGTAGTCCCAATAAATCAATGGTTGTGATTTCAACCACTAACTTCCTCACTATTATAAAGACATCACTTTACATGTTTATTTTTTTACTTTTACTTAATCATATTTAAAATTTACTATGGTGGCTCGCTGATTGCCACATATGAGTGATTAGGGTTTCATTTTCTAGGCCAACCTGAACCTTTGGCCTTCACCAACCACATTCTTTTTGCAAGCCATTAACATTTTTTACTATTGCATGCTTGCTTTTTTAACAGCCTTCCACTTGTACATGCGTGAATGCGACCAAGCGCCCCTCCACTCACTCGCTGGTAATCACCTATCGTCGTTGATCAACCACAGGGTGGTTGCGCATCATTTAGTACATCATTTGCTGCAAACACTGTGCCATGGATTTTCGTGGGCCTGGCGTGTTTTTACTGTGTTAATTAGGGTTTTTTTAACTATGCGGGAAGTTTAACAACCGTAAGCCTTTCGGCGTTCACCAGCGGCGAGTTAGAGGTTGTGCTAGTAATCACCTATCGACATTGATCAACCACAGGGTGGTTGCGCATCATTTAGTACATCATTTGCTGCAAACACTGCACCATGGATTTTCATATACTTGGCGTGTTTTTACTGTATTAATTAGGATTTTTTTAACTACGCGGGAAGTTTAACATCCATAAGCCTTTCAGCGTTCACCAACTGCGAGTTAAAGGCTATGCTAGTGTCGAATTAATAGATACTTTTGCATCCGTCATAACTCCTCTTAACCCTGCATACTCACATGGGAGGTGTGACCTCATTAGGACATGTGTCAAGCAGCTGTACTCTTAGGTTGTTAAGAATTATGCTTATTCATCCTTTAAGTGAACGACCATGGACTTGCATACATGCATGAAACTTAACCAAACCCAAAAAATGCTCTAAACTTGAGACTTGAAATTGATGGAGGGATCGAACCAAGAGGTCACGTGCATGAAACTTAACCAAACCACAAAAATGCTCTGAACTTGAGACTCGAAATTGATGGAGGGATCAAACCAAGAGGTCTGGACTATAATTACTTTGGCACTCATATATAGAAACCAATTGGACCGTTATAAATTGAGACAACTTCGAGAAAATGAACTATAATCCACGATTGTAACATAGACACTTCTAAGAGGAAAAAAACTGAAATAAATGAATTCCCACTTAGGGTAACAACCAACAATCTTAATAAAGTCTCATAGAGAAGACGAGAAACTATCATAGGTACGTCAAGTCTTCATTTTAATAACCTATTTCCAGAAACTTGTGAGAATCGAACCCGAAGTCGAGTTGGACGTCTCCTCAAGTTTTATTAATCTAATCACTTTTCATATACCACCCTCCATGCAAAAATTAGACGTGTTAATCTAATGACTTTTTCCACGCATAAGACATGTACGAAATGGCTTTCCACCTGTTCCAACAACTGTCTCACATGCAGGTTGTCACTGAAGCTTGGGGTTCTAGCGAAGTTGTCCGGCATGTCTTAGTTGGTTTATAAGTTGTTATCAAGTTCGGATCATAACACTTATTGCCTAATTAATCTATATTTTGAAATGTTAAAGCGACTTACCCAACCCTAACTTCTTTATTTAAATGGAGTAACAAAATTGAATAGGTGCAAAAGCTCAAGGTAACCGACTTAAGTCTCTTCCTACATACTACTACGTTACCATAAATCTTCTTTTTCTTTTTTTAATTTATTTTACCTTGGAGATCCATACTCGAATCTATATTATCATACATGATAAATCTATGTAGGAATAGGACCTCAATAAATCCTTTGTATAAGTTCTGAATTTTGAAGATATTCCATGTGGGCATTTGTTTTGTGCATCAAGTAAAATAGGGTCTTTTGGGTGTGATATATCATGGATATTATTGTATAGGTGGCATAGCCACCTATACAATAATGGTAAAGAGATAATGGTATTTTATATTTTTTTAAGTTAAAAGTTAAGAGAATATTATTATTGTAATGAGAAGGGTGCTAGATCTCTCATATAAATAGAGAAATACTTCTCATTTGTAAATCATTGCTACATGTGGAGATATATCACTACTTGTCTACTTTTATTTTTTCTCTCTTATGAAGAATGACATGGATGGTTAGTTAGGGTGATTTTTTGGAGTTATGTTTATGGATTCTCTATTACTACTTGGATGGTCATTGCTAAGGTTTTGATGGATGAAAGAATTGTTGAGTAAGTAGTCTATTTTCATCTTGTGGTTATGTTTATAAATGCATATAAGTGTAATGGTGTTTCTCTAGTGGTGGTTAAGCACTCTCTTGGATTATTCTTGAACAAACCCTTCTTATCAAAGCTCTTGAAAGGTGTCTAGTGGAGAACCTTCCTTTGATTTATCCCTTAACATTTTAGGAGGATATCCTAGAGTTACTAGTGTATAATCTCTATGTATCACCCTAAAGAATCCACACATTTCTCTCCAAAGGGATCTTTAATTGACCCCATAGGGCCAAAAAATAAAGAGTAGGCACTAGTCTTTTCTCCCAATAGTCAATCATTCTTTTTAGTTTCTTTCTTTTTTTAGAGTTATTTAGGGTTTTATTACAACAATTTTTCATTTTCAGCCATAAAATACTAAGACGTTTTTGTTTTGGCATGCTGATGACCTAACAAACATTGTTAAAACTCTAATTTATATTTATGAAGTGTTATAACAATGTTCTAGGGGAAAACGTCTAGGGTTTTAGGGTTGATTATTTCTCTTTAATTTTCTAATTATGTCGATTAATGAATCCCTAATTTAGCTCATTGTTTATCCCTTTTTATTCATTGAATTATTGCATGTCAAATGGCCATTTTATTTTTTGTTGTGGTAACTTACTTTACTGTTATAATTTAATATCTTTTTCACAATTTTACAACAGTACTTGGGGATCCTCTCGAGCCTATACTTGACTTGGAAAACCTATTAAATTGACCTAGATCATCATTACTTCAAATATGGAAATTGTCTTGTCTCACCACCTCACTAATACTTTGTCTATCATTTTCATTGGTGGTAGTTTGAGTAGTCACCCTGAGGAGGCCTAGACTTGATTGTCTTTCCTAGAGATTCTTGGAGGCTATTGGGGAAGCCTCCCTTGTGTTGGATACTATTCCTTCACTAAATAGAGGGAATTTGTTGCCTAGGTGATAGTGGTAACATCTTTCATGTTCCACTAGTATTAGTGCCTTATGAAGGATTTTCCCTTGGTGCTAGATTGTGTAGTAATAGTAGGATAGATAGGGCCACTAAAAAACAAGCCTCGCAATTTTTTTGCTACCTCACCTCCCACCTACTTAATTACCAAAGGGAGAGAAACACACACCTTAATTTCTCACTAAATATCTCCACTACAATACTAAAAGGGAATCTCTACTTGAAGCTCTACCAATGCCTCTCTCACAATCTATTTCTTTTGTGGTTACCCTTATTTTCATACACAACTTCAGGCATGTGAGCATGGTATTATATCCAGAGATGGATTCGCGCTCTGCAGTGAAAACAATGGTAAAAGTAACCTTTGAAAAAAGATAAAATGGAATCCTACAAATAAAAATGTCTTTGGACTATTCTTAATTATTCATATCTCAAAGAGCAACTCCACTATTGACCAAAATAGGCTTCCAAGGATTTGTTCACTTTCAAAAGATGGACACTTTGAGCAATGACATCAAATGACTCCACATCTTCATCCACCCCAAGCATTGCAAAAGTTAAATGACTACAAACATTGTAGGCCTCATAATTTTCGATCTCCATTGTCTTAGTCATGGCCCATATCTATAGACATACTCAATTGGATGTGTGCCTAGTATCTTAGAACATTCCCTCTCCTCACAATATTTTTGAAATATGAAAACAAGATCTAATACTTTTGTTCCTCTACTCGTTACTTAATAAATTAAACATTATTTTCCTACTACAACCTTCTTGAATTGATTCTAAAACCAAACTACCTCCCCCTAGACATTAGAATGTTAAATATGTAACATACCAAAATCAACAAACCCCCACAAAACAGTAGCTCTTGAAAATATAAAAGAAATAAAGCTATAGTCGACCAATGCACAAAGAGAAGCAACAAATATCATCCCTTGCATCATGTTTGTCATAAGCATCTTCTAATTTGGGTCAACAAGTTCCTTCATAGACCCATAATCAAGCAATGACCCTGAACCTATTATTCCTCCTAGTATATGAAGTTGAAATAGTCCCATTGTATGATGTTCATTTTCAACATAAAATATCTTATGAAGCTCCTTGTCCTCAACCTAGAAAGATACACTAAAACATTTTTTCTAGTGTTTCTCTAGGTTTACCAAATCAATTTTGATGGTTCCTAATTCATCGTCATTGACATGGCCCTTCAATTGTCCCTAGAATTTATGGAATTTCTGAAACAATTCGAGAATCCTCACTTCAAATGGAAAGTAAATTGATATGCTCCTTCAATAGCATTGAAAACCATTGAACCACTTGAATGCACTACACACAATCTATGTATTAAGACAATCTTGTGAGCTAATTTCTCGCATTTTCAAGTTTTTAACACACAATCCCTTATTTGGTTCAAAGCTTTTCTTTCTCATGATTCAAATGAATTGTTATTTTAATAGACTCTCATTTTCAACTCAACTAACTTAACTCTAGTAATTTTCCAATGACATGGTCATTTTTTCATCACTAGACTAATTTGAGTATATGATGTCATGAAAAAAAGCAAAATGTTAGAAACCTCAACAAGTAAAAAAAATTCTTAAAAAACTCTACAAAGTAATGCTATTTGATTAAGCCAATAATATGTGGCCACATAAAGGAATTTTTTGGACTAAAAGATATGCCCTCTTCATTAACCCAACCAATTATGATACAATTAATAGTAAAATAGAATGTTATAAATCCAAACAACGGGCCCTCTCAAAACACCAAAAGGCATTAGGTAGCACAAACCTATAGCCACAATCAATTGTAAGAAATCCCATGAACAACAATGTGCCAATGAACAAGAAAGAGGCTACAATAACACACCCAACATAAGTTCCACATATTTATAGTTGCATCTCCACATTGCTATTCATACTAAGAACTACAAGTGAAACCTACGACTATAACAGAGACCCAGGGCCACTCAAATAAAAAATCTTCTGAAACATTAGTTGCACCAGTAGAATAGTGCCACTAAAATGAAGTCATTTCCTAATAATAGGAACCCTCGTGCTCGCCAAACTGAATATGTTAGGGACCTAACCTCTCTAACCCCTCACATATGTAGAATAATATATTTTCCATGTAATAAAGTCTGGCATTAGTTAATAAGGCCTATTTAATAATGTGAAAAAGTCTAATGTAAGAATGTTTTATAGAATCTTTTGCTTCTAGAAAGATCTTCATCTAGAATGTTCTTTAGAAAATAGAATTAGTATAAATAGGAGTAGACGACATGAGAAAGTATTTTCTTAAGAATTATTGCAATAGAGTTCTACTTTGTTGGAGGTTTCCCCCTCAAAGAGGCAAGTGAACTTGGATTTCTATAAATAAAGGTATCATTTTTGGCTCTATATATTTGGTTGTTCTGCTAATATTTGCTGCTATATTTTTGTTTTCTGCTTATTATAATACATCTAGCACCTAACAAGTGGTATCAAAGCACTTTCCTCTACTAAATATGTGGGAATTTTGTTTTTACGGTAAAGACGTGTACTGTCGATGTCTTTAAATAATAGATATCTTTCATTCAGCGAGTAAAACTACCACTGGGGAAGACTACATGCATGAAATACTAACAATTTCATGAGATTACTCGAAAAAAACATTTCAACTTGTTGGAAACATTTGTAATCCATGTTGGTACCCCTTCAAGTAGTATCACATCAAACAGAATATGTACATGATCATCACTCCCACATACTGTTAGGTATATCGGGACCCCTAGGTCTCCTAAAACCATCTCTAGATCAGTCGATCAGTCGCCTAACTGCTATAGTGACACTAAGAACAACACTCGGGAAGATACTCTCTAGTACCTAGGTAATCAGGTAGTACGATTAAGGGTACGATCGATCCTCTTTAGTTGGTACCCTGAAATATTGGGCCGAATACTATTGTTTGACCCCGCACGTATATCATAGAGTTATAGCACAGGGAAAACCCTTCTCTGTAGGAACCTTGAAAACCCTAACCCTTGGGAAAGAAACAGAATAAAAAATGGCATACGAAATCTATTTCAACACAACCATACCTCCTGCATTCGAGTTGCGAAATTTCTATAGAATTTTTCCTGTTAACAATTTGACCAATTTGTCACTACAACAATCTTTAAGATGGAGTATAATTTTTCAACAGTGGTCCTATGGACACCCTTATTTGGGATCACTTGTCCCATTGGATTCCTCTCGTTTCCCTGATTTTCGTGGTACCTATCAATTTTAAGCCTTTTTTTCCATGGACCCAGACCCCTTCCCAGCACCCTTATTTGACACCTATCCCATTGGATTCCCATTTTCACCCTGATCGTCATGGTACCTATCACTTGTAATCATTTTTTCCCTATGGTCCCACCCATATTTTCTGGCACCCCTTATTTTCCACCTATCCTATTCAATTCCTATATGTACCTCATCTGTCATGATACCCCTCCCCTATAATGTTTTTCTCTATGCAGACCCACCTACCCATTTTTTTCTCTTCCCAAATGGCTACCACCTGCAACGAAGAACTCAATACCTTGATTTTCGACAACATCTAGAACAAGGAGGACATCAAGACCCTCAATTCCAACATTAGCTGGCTCAATTCCTCCATTCAAACCCTCTAGGAAAATTGTTCCATCCACAAAGACATCAAAGACACACTCGACCAATTGATGATCTGATGCCTGAACCCTACCTCTTCTGAACAACCTTCCTGTCATGAAGACATTGACTCTTCCCATTCCCAAGGCCCCCATTCCAATCACCTTCATTGTGACCTGTGACTTCCCTGAATTGAGGTGAACAAATTTGATGGCTCAGATCCCACGGGCTAGGTCACTCAAATGGAACATTATTTCTCCTTCCATGGCATTACTGATGAGTTGGAAAAACTTTGTTACGGTATCCTTTATCCAGATCTAGAACGCTAGCAACGGTGGCAATGGAGTAGAAATGCACGCCAAGGGTATTTTGTTTGGACACATTTTTTTACAAAGCTTTATGAACGCTTTGACACCAACATCCACCATTTAGGTCATTTGACCAAGTTGAAACAGTTTGGCACAATGGAATACTTCATCGCCACCCTTGAGAACTTGGCTTTCAAAACATAGGGCATGTTAGATGCCTTCTTTCAGGAATGCTTTATTAGTGGCCTATTATCACACAATTTGTATCTTAGGCAAATCCCAACCTAATCCACGGAAGTGTGACAAGTATGAAATTACCTACCCACTGTGACCTTAGATCGACACTCCCCTCACTTTAGTGATGATAATTCACCACAAGGGGGGAATCCGGGTGACCATAAGGGGATTGAGATGGAAAGTGAAAGAATGATCAATGGATCCCCTATAGGTCAAGCTTGGAGATGAAGAAAGGGCTTGAATAAGAGTCTTGTGGTAGGGTAAAAGGTTGTCAAGTATTGTGCACCTACAAAACAGTGTTATCCATGCCTGGAACAAGACAAATGATCATAAACCAAGCCTCTAATCAATGGGAAATCAACAAGATAATCTTGTTGTCCCATAACTGCAGCATATATCATATTTACAAGAAGAAAGAATAAGTTATAACATCTGCACAATTAACCATAAAAAACATCAAGTGATTATAGGATAATCAAGCCCTAAACATTTAGGTATATTCCAATACTTAAACATAAGTTTTGATGGAAAAATATGGCTTCAAAAATATGTTAACAACAGTATATTAGGGAAGAATTATGTCCATAGAAAACTTTTTCTACAACATCAAGTTCTAGCCACTAAAATTTACAAACAAAGCACCCAAATAAAATCCCTTGACAAGATTCTTGCGAGCTGGGTGGTTGCACCTGGGGTTATAGTGGTTGCCAGTTGCCGATTCCCCCAGTACAAAAAAAAAATCCCTTGACAAGAAGAATAATTAGTACTAATTACTTGTAATTTTCAACGGTAGAAAGAGTAGTAAAAGATTATGAAAGAGTGATTTTGAAAAAACCCTAATGGTTGTTGGATTACTGAGAGGGGAAGTGAATAAGTAATGAGAATTTTTTACCACTTTTAACCATAGTTTATATTCCTTTGACTTATTCAACCATGCTCATCAGTTCATCATCAATATATTATTGTATCATAAACATTAGCATCCATTGGTGCATAATAAACAATAATAAACACATCCACACAATACATAGTACACCAATATTTATGTGGAAACCCAATGCGGGAGAAAACCAAGGAATTTTTTTCTTATATGTCAAATAATTACATTCAAGGAAGCACCAACTTTCAATTCTCCACCTCCAACTGGAAGGAGACTCCAACCCCCTAGTTTCTCAAGCTCCCACCTGAAGGAAGCTCCAACTCCTTAATTCTATGGCTCCAACCAGAAGGAGGCTACAACCCCATGGGTTCTCCAACTACAACCGGAAGGTGGCTACAACCACCTAATTCTCAGGCTCCAACCTGAAGGAAGCTCCAACTCCCTAATTCTTCGGCACCAACCGGAACAAGGCTACAACCCCTTTCCTTGCCCCATCCTACTTCCCTGAAATATAAATGTCAAAAGTAGAAAACATGTCACTATCACTGAGTCAACCATTTCCACTATCACTCTATCACTGTCAACCTGTACCAACAAACTGTTACAACTGTACCAACAATCTTCAAAAAAAATTTACATATTTGCGACCTGTCTACTCTGCAACACACGGATGTTCGCGCCTCTCTTCACTGCAACTCATGAATGTTTGCACCTCTCCTTAGTGCAACTCACGGAATACTACCAACTTTCCCAGCTTCATCGTTTCTATCAAACTGTCATTGTAAAACATATCATATCAACCTGTAACAACCTGTACCAAACAACCTATACCAACAATTTGTAACAATAATCTCATCAACCAAACCAGATCTAATCACCAAGACCAATCACCAAAAAACCTCTCAACCATATGCACAATATCACCAAGATGTGCATCAACCAAAACTACTCACAAACCTCAACAAGATGTACCAAAATCAAGATGTGCTTCTAAAAGTATACGAAGTTATATATGCCACATCATCCATAACCATGTGCCAACAATACTACTAGCAAGTGCCTCTAGAAATGTACCAAGCATGAATCAATCATGTATCAACAATTCAAACTATGACTCATCAAGATGTACCAACATCATCATACCATACACCTCATGTATGTGCCAACTCAACAACTATGTGTTTCATCCATGTATCCAACATGTACCTCAACCATATACCAAAGACATATACAAATATAACCAACCAAAATCCTCTAGCAATACATCATACTATCAATGATCCAAATACCATAAACCATCACATAAAACCATGTTCCAAAACCTCAAGTGTGTATCAATTATATGCCAAGACCACTTTCTTGTTGCAACTAACAAATCCTTAATTAGTCAACACATAACTTATTTACCATTTTTGTTGCAACCACTTCATTATTTAATTCATTTCTTTTACAACCACTTTGACTAGGGAATATTTGTTATGACTTTCTAGAAGCTTTTGACTTCTTGTTGACCTTCTAGGGGCTTCTAGATTACTCTAAAGGGTTCTACAACTTCTCAAGGCCATATATCCTTAACCGTGAGAAGTTATGTGATGTACCAAATATCACCGAAAATGGCACGACATGTACTAACCATCCATGATAGTCTTACCTACATACTCATTAATATTCATGTCCAAATCCCTCGAACAAACTCAGATTTATTAACCACACATCTGGCGTTACTGAAATGTTCTACCGAACATACTCAATAATTGAAATCAATCTACAACATCACTATCCAAAGGTTGACATCAATGACAATCGACTATCTAACAATATCCCCCTTTGGCATTTATGGCAACACCAACATTGATGGAAACACTTAGACATGGAAATATCCATGCTCATACTTCCCCTGTGATCATTGCTCCTCATCAATGTCTCTATATCTCCCCCTTTGAAATCAATGGAAAAGCGTATCTCCCTTTATGGATGCTCTCCCTGACTGAACTCTCCTTGGGGTTGCTCCCCCTGTCTTCATTGTCCTTTGAGCTACTCCCCCTATCTAAATTCCTTTGATCTTTCTCTGTGCTTCTAAGCCTTTGATTACTCTCTCTCCCTATATCTGATTAATATATCCCCCTTTGACAAAGGGTATCAATCAAATGCAATGTTTATGACATGGCTACCAATGCTCCATCTATGATCATCTCTATCATCTCTTCTTTTGGAATCATACCTATGTTCTTATCTCTCTGTCAGAAAACTTCTCTGAAATATCTCCCTTTCTTTGATGATTTGACTATATGTTGATATGTAGATCAATGTAGGTCTTTCTGTACTTGCTTCCTTTTGGAGTTATTGTCCATTGGTGCTTCCTTGTGTAATCAATTGACATATATAAAAAGCATAAAATATTAAACATTCAAATATTCTTATATCATTATCATCCATTATGATAACATTCCTATATTCTTGAACCACTCTCTGAACAAATATATGAACCCAATATCTGAATCCATGCTCTCATCGATTGTCATATACCTTTCCAAACCTGCTACGCAATTGTCTACAATGCTAACCCATTTGTCCATGTACTATTATGAAGTCTTCTCGGCTGCAAATGATAATCAAATGTCAATTGTGTCCACTGGTCTTCTCAATTTGTAAACCGAACTCTGCATATTTGGAATAAGTTGTGTTGAAGATATCTCTTTCTAAATATAATCATAGACTTATGCATGTGTAATTTTCCAATTGATCAATCTGTCACACTGTACATATACTAACTGACTACTCTGAGTTTGTCTACTCGAACTATGTAAGCTACTTGAAATATGGTTCTTTGATCTATCTTAGCTACTGCATAGACTCCCCCTGTCTAATATTCATATTACATGGGAGTTTCCAAGACAGATGGCTCAGAAGAATACATGCTCTGATGTAGAGTCATCTTCTTCTTCGTCTGTGGATACATATTTGTTTTCTCTCTCTTTCTGAATTATGTCATCAACCAGAGTTTTGACATCTTCTTCATCCTCTACTTGAATTATGACACTTTCCTCTTTGCTTGTAAATTCATCATGATCTTTTGTTTTTGCAAATCCTTAAAGTACGATTCCTTAGACATGTTCTTCATTGACATGCTCCTCTTGTTTTTCACTTCTCCAAACCTTCATGTGTCTGTCATCAATATTTTCTTTCATGGGAGGTTTTATCACGCTTCTACATTTTCGATCTATGTGTTCATTGTTGTGGCATGTGTAACATTCAATATTTTGTGGGGCCACATAAGCATTTATTGCATGATCATTTCTTTCATAAGCCCTACAATCTGCAACCTTATGTCCAAAGTTACTAAAATAAAAACAATAACCATAAAATAAATTTGCATACCTGGGAGTGAATGATCTTCTTTGTGGTGTAGTCCTTTTGGGTTCTTGTCTTGGATGATCATGATTGACATTTATTTACTGCATGAATGTAGAGAGTCTTATGTATTCATTCATTTCTGATTCTTGTTGACCATGGTTCCTTCCTTTGAGAACTTCTGCATAACTCTTTTGTTTTGTTGTTTTCGTCATGGAGTTTGAACCTTTCTCAGTATGCATCTGGTTGTATCCTAGTCCGGACCTGTCATAGTATGGACTTTGATTGTTGATGATCTTATCCAATGTCATAGTGTTGTCTTTCTGCATGTCCTTCTTCTGAATATATTTTCTTAGAGTCATTTATTCTACTTCCAACATTTCAATCATCTTCTCCTTCTCTGCTAGCTAACTTCTGAGTATTTCTTCAATCCTTCTATCCTCTTCTACCTAGAATTTCAACTTCGTAATTATCTGCTTGACTTCCTCTGAGTTGAGATTTTGGGCTCCTTTTACTTTAAGTTCTTCTTTGAGTGACTTTTTTTTATTTCTTTCTTTCCTTGGTTCTTCTAAGGCACTAATTAATTATGCTCTGAGATCAACTTCACATTCTTCTTCAGAACCATTAGAGTTTAAGTTTTTATTTTCCCTAGCCATAAATAGTACATTTTCGGATTCACTATCGATTTCATTATCTTCATCAGATGAGGAATTGTCTTCTCTTGAGTAGATATTTTTCTTGAAGACTTTCCTTTTGTCTTTCATGTTTCCCTTTTCATGTTTTTTTTCTTTCTCGAGATCTTCCTCTTCATCATTATCTGACTTTTTGGCATAAGGACACTTATTTTCAAAAGGACCAATTTTACCATAATTAAAACATTTCAATGGAAGCTTACCTTTGTATTTTTCTGTTCCTTTTTGCAACTTTCTTACTAATTTTTCCATTTCTTCATCTTCCTCTAAATCATCACTGCAGCTACATTCTAACTTTGGATTTTTCTTGCTCTTTTTCGTTGTCTTCTTGGATGCTTTGAATGTTGGTTCTTTTGTGACTGAGATCTCTTTTTGTGTTCTCATTTCATAGGCGATGAATATTCTGTGTAGCTCATCCATGCTTAAGGTGTCTATATATGCTCTTTCTTCCAGGGCTAAAATCTCCGGGTCATATCTCATAGGTAGAGACCTCAACACTTTTTGAACAATCACTGGTTCCTTCATCTCTTCTCCCAAACCTTTAATGGCATTGACTGTCTCATCAACTCGTATAAAATAGGAGTAATTTTTTTCATCTTCCTTCATATTCAATTGTTCGAACTTGGCTCTAAAGGTTTGAATTTTGGCTCCTTTAACTTTGGCATCTCCTTTGTAGATATTATTCAATTTATCCCAAATTTATTTTGCGGATTCACAATGCACAAGCTTGGTGTATATTGATTCACTCAAACCATTCAGGGAAGCATTTTTGGCTCTAGAATCATTGTCTTCAAGTTTCTTTCCATCCTTATATGTCAAGGTAGTGGAAGGTGCTTTGGATCCATCAACTATTGATCGCAAAACATCGAATCTTTGTGCATGTATATATGTTTTCATTATTTTACTCCAGAATGCATAGTTCTCTCCATCAAATTATGGCACCCCAATTATAGTGTAATCCATGATCTCCTTACAATGGTTAGACTGCCTTTTGAAGGACCTGATCTGATCTAATTCTTGGATTACTGAGAGGGGGGGTGAATCGGTAATGAGCAATTTATACCACTTTTAACCACAGTTTATATTCCTTTAACTTATTACACCATGCTCATCGATTCATCATCAATATATTATTGTATCATAAACATTAACATCCATCAGTTCATAATAAACAATAATAAACACATCCACACAGTACATGGTACACCAATACTTATGTGGAAACCAAATGTGGGAGAAAACCACAAAATGATTTTCTTCTATGTCAAAGAATTGCATTCAAGGAAGCACCAACTTCCAATTATGCAGCTCCAAATGGAAGGAGGCTCCAACTCCCTAGTTTCTCTGGATCCAAACTGAAGGAAGCTCCAACTCCCTAATTATTTGGATCCAACCAGAAGGAGGCTACAATCCCCTAGGTTCTTCGGCTACAACCAGAAGGTTCCTACAACAACCTAGTTCTCAGGCTCCAACTTGAAGGAAGCTCCAACTCCTTGATTCTCCAGCACTAGCCGGAAGGAGGCTACAACCCCCCTTTCATTGCCCCATCATGTCGCCCTAAAATATAAATTCCAAATGTAGACAACTTATCACTGTCACTAAGTCAACCACTGCCACTATCACTCTGTCACTGTCAACCTGTACCAACAAACTGTTACAACATGTACCAAAAATCTTCAAAATTTTTCTACATATCCACGACATGTATACTTTGCAACACATGGATGTACATGCCTCTCTTCATTGCAACTCGCGGATGTTCGCACCTCTCCTTAGTGCAACTCGTGAACTACTACCAACTTTCCCAGTTTCACCATTGTTGTCAAACTGTCACTGTAAAACCTATCATATCTACCTGTACCAACATGTTAGAAAAATAGGACCGTGGAGAAATAAAATAAAACAAATGCAGAAACAAAACAAAGAAGATACACAATACAATAGAGACATAGATTTACGTGGTTCACCTAGTGTGGGCTACATCCACCAGAGAAATTGTCAGGTCCTTCCTTTATTATTATCAAGCATATGAAGGGATACAACCTACAACAAACCCGATGTAACTTCCTCTTCTTTCTCTCACAGTCTCCTATCCCAAAATAAAATATTCGCCATCAACCATAGCCGCAATACATTTCCCTCATAAAAGAGGGTTTCCTTCTAGGGAAAAAAACCCTAACATAATCTCTACCGTTAGATCTGTGACCTTATAATGAACGATTCAGATTTACAATGAAATTACAATATACATTTACAAGGCAATTTTTCCTTTGGGGGCTTCGCCCCCGAACCCCCTCTTGCCCCCAGACCCCACAAAGGGGGTACCCCCCCTCTACACTCCCCCACGTGGAAGAGTGTACATACTTCTAGGGTGTAAATACTTCATGGGGTATAAACATGGCTGAAAGTAAAAGACCTCACTTGGAGACTGATCTCAACAAATCCACCGTTGTTGTATATGCTGGACTCTGAACCTTCTTGGACCTGGAAAATTTCTCATCTTCATCTTCATTCTTGAAG